>CAJVPJ010000198.1:0-35685 GCA_910592205.1 Paraglomus occultum | reverse complement strand
TCGATAGACACCACCCCTTCGGCTCAACGCCCACGCATCGTTTGGCTCAATCTCTAATGATTTGTTTAAATCGTTCAGTGACTTGTCATACAGTTTTAGTTTTCGATAGACACCACCCCTTCGGCTCAACGCCCAAGCATCGTTTGGCTCAATCTCTAACGATTTGTTTAGATCATTCAACGAACTATCATACTGTTTTAGTTTTCGATAGACACCACCCCTTCGACTCAACGCCCATGCATCGTTTGGCTCAATCTCTAACGATTTGTTTAAATCATTCAGTGAATTGTCATATTGTTTTAATTTTCGATAGACATTTCCCCTCCGACTCAATGACCACGCATCGTTTGCTTCAATTTCCAATGACTTGTTAAGATTGTCTATCTGAGAACAACTCTGCAATCTCGTACAAATTTTAGCACACAACGGTCGCTTATTAGGATCTTCGTTCCAACAATCTGAATACAAGTTAATATATTCTTCAGGTGTTTCTGGGAATGGGAAATCGCGAGAGCCGTTGAGTCTATAAACCAGAATATCCAAAGCTTCCGTAAACTCCCCGCACGGGTCTTTGCCGCTGGATATTTCCCATAGTATTACACCAAGACTAAATATGTCCGATCTTTTTCCACGTCGGTATGATTTATCCTTCAAGGATACCGGATCCTTGTATGCTGGGGCCCCATCCCCACGTGATTTAGACATCGCCTGTTTTAACACACTCGATAATCCGAAATCGGTTATCTTGGCAACGCCTGATTTGATAAGAATATTACTCGATGACTAGAAAACAAACAGCGCTTCAGTTTAAGATTAATACAAGTCAAAACCGAACGATGTGTGCCGATAAATACCAAATCTCTGTGAATAATATCAAGATCATGCAGATGTTTTAGTCCATTGGTAACTTCCAAGCCCAGATTGTATTTGTCTTTCCAAGTCAAGCTTTTAAAGTGTTTCCTTAAGTACTCGCACAAATTTCCACCGTCAGCGAGTTCAAACATCATATGAAAATTCTCATGTTTGTCTGTAATGTGTTGAAAATACGAGTGTTAAGAAGCAATTACTTGTAGTAACAGCTGAACAGATTACCTTCTGTTAACGTACCTTTGTATAGGCCTAAAAACGAATAATGTTAGGGTGATTATTCGCTTTGTTGTGATGTTTTAACTATCGTATGACATTCATTCAAGAATTAGTCTCTGTACAAATAGATGTGGCAAGCATAATGAGAATGGATGATAATAGACAACCTCTTTAACAAATTGTTGACGTAAATCTTCTTCACAATCCCCATGTCTGTTTGTATACAAAATCTTCACTGCAACGGTAGTATCAGGAACAATGTCGGCGACGTTTCCAATGCCGTTTTCCTGCTTTATCGTTGCCTTATATACCACTCCAAATGCTCCATGACCAATGTGTAGAGGGTCCAGTTCTATATCATCTTCTGAACAGCAATAAATTGAGCCTTCATGAATGCTTGCCTCCAGCCATTCTTTATAAGATGCTTGAGACATCGTCGTTAATCGTAAACATACACATTGATAGTAGAGATAATCAGATAAGTGGTGTGACACGACGCTGTGTAACTGATTGATGGAACATTTATGTAGTGTTGTAATATATAATATACGCATGAAACTATAGGTTCAAAGTTCAGATTTTCGGTTGATCGCGCTCTCTTTTGGCAAAGTCAAGGTTAGTCTGAAAAAACTCTTGCACGGTTTGGTGAAATAGTTTACCATTTTCGGCAGAGCTGACAAGGACTTCTTTGCTATCACTACGACGGTCTTTGTTGATAAATTTTCAATGCAGAACTGTGGGTAGCGTTATACATGATTTTATATATAAAATCGGTCAGTTTGAAGCATTACTCATGTGGGGGTTTATACGCATGATAAGCTATATAACGTATCCAAAAGATTGATTTGCCGAGGTAAGCGTATAGGTTAAGCATAAGTACATTTTCGTCGTCATTATTTACTGCATAAACTTATCTTTTATGACATATTCTTGATATTATTCGTTCTTCATATTTATTGCTAAGTATATCCGTATAATAACAACCATTTTTGTGCAGATTTTTCGGGAGACTTAAATACAGTATATTGACACCCAATTTGAGAAATAAAATATTTATCGTTATTGCGTTTTTACACCTTTAGTCGTCATTTATCATGTCATACATTTTTGCATAAACTTTGCCGCGTAGTGTTCATCTAAAATAATTATGTGAAATAAATAGGACACGACAATCCATAAGAGTAAACCATACATACATCTTCTCATTTATAATTTAATAATTACATATATAGTGTAGAAGTATAAGAGTACATCAGTCCTCATTCTCTTAAATTTGTATTAATAATATTTAATAGTGTGGAAGAAAAAATCAAAATAAATTAATGTTTCAAGCATAATAATATATTTACAATCGATTCTCTTCGAAAAAGCAAATGGGAGGTTTTCTATACTATCACTAATCCGCTGTCTATTATTATTCCTGAAATATCACTTGCCCAACTTATGACTTTAAAACGTTCCGATAAACTACAAAACGTTTTATTTTCGCTTTATAGATTACACTCAATTTCCACGGCTCCCTGTTCTTACTGCTCACAGTTATTAACCCATAATCTGCAAAAAAATAATTAACTAATAGCATTAATTATTCGCAAACTTATCTCTTACTATTAACCCAGGCAAAGCAAAGTCCGACAGTAGAACTAACATGTATATGCTTTGCTCAATGTATCCATGATGTACCATATTAAAAAAGTTTTTATTTACTTGCGAGTTTATGTTTTGGCTCGCAGCCATTTTTATTCTCTGCTACAGCAGTGTTCTGTTTGTACTTTCCTAGTACGTACGTAATAGTTGTATGATCTATGCTCGTGACTGACTGTATAACGTAATTCCTATTATATTTATTCGCTTATCATATGTTTGTCATTTCATCGCACATATAAGCCTCCAGAAAATAAGATTAACCAATTTACGTATTTTTTAAATAGCACACTATACACGTAATTACCATAAAATAGCCTTAACCAAACAAGTTTTCTGTTAGCATCAAATCAGAATTAGCAAATGTAAATATCTGTGCACACTACAGAAATTGATATCGGTAACAGATAGTATATAAACCGACAACCTTTTAATTAGAAATCTTATTCAACTCTTTCGTTAACCACCCCCATATTTGTATGTCTTTTGACAAAATCCGCCTATTTCGACTCAGCTACCATACACGTACTCAACGTTCAAGCTAAAAGCGAGGGCAGGTTCTAAATTTGCAAGCAAACCAATCAACGTTCAGTACGATGTCGACATACCAAAAAGCATACTGTGTTAATCAATATTCGCTCATGTCGAAACCCAAATAAATTTTGACTTAGTCAAGCTATTATAGAAAAACACAAGTGTTTAATGTTTATTATAATATAATTTTATATCGAGCGAAAGGTTAAGATATCATCTGGTTAACATCATGACACAAGTATTGTCTCATAATTCACACACTGACAATCTCACAATGATGTAATGTAACATATATTGTGAGGCACATCCATATTGTCAATAACGTATTATTAATGCTGGCTGCAAAGCAGAGTGCCACGAAATTGTAAAATTGCTAATAGTAACGTCGCACCCAATGTCACACTATTACCATGCAAAACATTACACGCAGTGATTTGAACCAATTACAATGGAATAAATCCGGCGGAAAATTCTCCATCGCTGATGCATTAATCATTGACATGATGAGTTCTAGCTCAACAACAGGCTATGTATCAGACAATGGTCTCACAGCTAATGCTTCTTCCATGTCATCCTCTACAACCCAAGGCAATTTTCCTAAGACTATACTTCAATTAATGGAACAAGGGCTTATGTCAGCAGATGAGCAAATAACGGCATTGTTAACAAACTTGCAATATTCTCAGAATATTTACGCACTTAAATACGTTCTCGAACGTAAAGGAGATACTGTGTCGGTAGAGGTGCTAAACACAGCTTTAAAGAGTTTATGTTCTCAAAATTTTGATGATGCGTTCTCAGGGGAAACAATTATTAAACTAGAATGGCAATTACGAATTATTACAACTATACTAGAACAGATGTATCAGAAGGGGTGTCGATTTACAGGTCGTTTTCTTGATGGTATTCAACAAGCCATATCTAATCATAAAGATGCACATATAATGATTACACAGCACGGAGGAGATATATGGAAAATTAAGTGTGCAGGCGCTAGTAAATCAGGCAAAATTATCAAAAGTTTTGAATGCAATTATGATTGCGACTATCTTTTCAAACTCATTAAAAATACATTAAATACTGTTTGCAATAATGAAAACGAGTATCAGGCAATTATTGATCGAGCTGTTGCAGCATTAAAAGGTTTACTTGTTGCAGTTCCTGGATTGGCTAAAGTTGGGATTAAATTAATTACTGGTATTAAAGTCCCTCTTGGTGATTTTGACATAGAAAGATCCTGGAAGTATTTTAAAGAAGCCTTTAATGTTGCACCTTCAGGCAAGCTTTGGTATACAACCTGGAGACAGCTTATGATATTACAAGATAGTCTTGATGAATGGTATGAAGAAAAAGAATCTAACATTTCAATAAGCTTCAAAGAAAGAGTACTTCTTGAGTATCTCTGGTATCATATCAGTTTATGCTATTCTGAAAATGCTACAGAGAATCAGGATGTTAGTGATGAACTCTGGTTTGGCATTTTAGATATTATCCAACAACTGATACAGAAAACATTTTCTATGACTACACAAGCTATTTGTTATTACATAGCATTAGACTCATTAAATAATGCTATCAATGAATTTATTCAATTCAAATCCATTGAAGTGTTATTGAGCCTTGAAGTCAAGAATAGCAAATTGTTTGTAACAACACCTGATGATATTTCTGATTGTGATGAGAAGTGTATACCAAAATTGGTTAACATGTATTATTATCTCAGAGAGAAATTAGAAGTTGAAGCAAAGATGATTCTGAAGTATACACCAGGCACACTAACGGAAACTACTAAAAATAAGAAACAAGACAAAGGGAAAGAAAAGGGAAAAGGTGTTGAGAAAAATCCAATTGACTATATTGCAGAAGACTTAACATGTGCTATTGTTTGTGAAGCACTTGATGATTTTTATCAACTTAATTGTCAACATACTATTAGCTCAAAGGCTCTTTTATCATTAAATAACCCAGAATGCCCTTATTGTAGAACTAAAATTGAAAGGAATAAAGTGTATCATATGCCACAACAAATCATATACAACAACATTCAACAGTATCTTACAGACACTAAGTATGAAGATATCCATAATAGTGATGCTAGAAGCAATGCAGACTTAGCAATATTTGATGAGTGTGATGATCTAGATCTTAAAAAGCAAAGAAAAAAAAATAGAATGAGAAAATATACTTCAGAATCTCCTTTGAGTTCAATTGGAAATCATTAACAGCACCAAATGTGGAAAAAATGTTTCAGAAAGCTAATACTGCATATAAAAAGACTAAGTTAGAAAATGCAGTTGAATGGTATCAAAAAGCGGCTGAATATGGACATGCTAAAGCCCAATATAGTCTTGGTCACTGTTATGCAACTGGAACTGGAATAGGAAAGAATGAGCAAATGGCAGTTGAATGGTATCAAAAGGCAGCTAAGCAAGGAAATGTTAAAGCACAACATAGTCTTGGTTGCTGTTATGCAACTGGAACTGGAATAGAAAAGAATGAACGAAGGGGAGTTGAATTGTATCAAAAGGCAGCTAAGCAAGGGCATGTTAAAGCACAACATAAACTTGGTTGGTGTTATGAAAGTGGAATTGGAGTAGAAAAAGATGAACGAAAGGCAGTTGAATTGTATCAAAGAGCTGCTGAACAAGAATATGCAAATGCACAACATAAACTTGGTCAGTGTTATGAAAGTGGAATTGGAGTAGAAAAAGACGAACAAAAGGCAGTTGAATGGTATCAAAAAGCTGCTGAACAAGGACATGCTGATGCACAATACAATTTTGGTGTGTGTTATAGACATGGAACAGGAGTAGAAAAAGATGAACAGAAGGCAGTTGTATGGTATAAGAAAGCAGTGAAACAAGGACATGCTGATGCACTATATAGTCTTTGTGTGTGTTATGCAACTGGAACTGGAGTAGAAATAGATAAACAAAAGGCATTTGAATGCTATCAAAAAACAGCTGAACAAGGACATGCCATTGCACAATATAGTCTTGGTAGGTGTTATGAGTATGGAATTGGAGTAGAAAAAGATAAACAAAAGGCAGTTGAATGGTATCAAAAAGCTGCTGAACAAGGACATGCCATTGCACAATATAGTCTTGGTAGGTGTTATAAGTATGGAATTGGAGTAGAAAAAGATGAACATAAGGCAGTTGAATGGTATCAAAAAGCTGCTGAACAAGGATATGCTTATGCACAATATAATCTTGGCTACTGCTATCGAAATGGAATTGGTGTAGAAAAAGATGAACAAAAGGCAGTTGAATGGTATCAAAAAGCTGCTAAACAAGGATAGTCTTTGTGTATTTTATAGTCACAAAATTAAAATGGAAAACATGCTCATTTTTTAGGTATAATTATAAGCTTAAACAATAAAACAGATTCAAACTTGATTGAACTTATCAAGTGGGTATGGAACAAGGTCATCTTAGATAGAAATTTAATACATAACATTTGTTTATAAATAAATTGGTTATTATCAATACCAATGCAGTATACTTTTATTTCATATAATTGAGATTGTAAACCCAAGGTAAAATAAATAGCATTTATTTTCCCGCGCGAATACTGATCAGACTATATTAATATGCATTTGTGTATTGTGGTGCTATTGATCTAATCCTCTAAATACTAAATAATGACAGCAGAATATCATACCTGACGACATAGTTATAATAAAAAGTATTTAAATTAAATAAGTAATTATATATCGCCGCCATAGTAATAGAATCTCGTCTGACGAGTTTGATTTCACGTGTTGTAACTTCAAACATTTGAATAGAGTCAATTTAGCTATGGAAGCACACCTTAACATTCACATTATCTCTCGTGTTTGAGCATCTTTATAAACGCGATCTTATCGCATGCTGAGATCATTCAATACTTTCTCCGAGATCGAAATAGACATTATTCAGGATGTCACATTAGCGTGTTATCATGCCATATTCTCTACAAATCCTCTTATAATCAATGTGCCGGTTTGATTGTGATCAATCTTCAATAGATCAATTACTGCACGGTCTCCCCCCTGAATATTATATGCATTCATCACTCGGATCAATCGTTAAAGAATTTGCATAACGTTTAGTTTACAATAAACATGTCTTCGCACGCTCAACACATTCATCATGCACGCTCATACTCTTTGAGTTCACCATAAATATAATCTCTCACGGAGAGTGCAAGTACATTATCTTGTTCGACTTCCAACGCTTTTTTAATATCATTCAAGGCGTTGTCATACTGTTCAAGCATCATATAAACTTGAGCTCTTAAACTCAATGCGCACGCATCGTTCGGTTCAATCTCTAACGATTTGTTTAAATCAATCAATGCGTTGTCGTATTGTTTTAAATTCCGATAGACACTTCCCCTTTGACTCAATGCCCACGCGTCGTTCGGTCTGATCTCTAACGATTTGTTTAAATCATTCAGTGAATTATCATATTGTTTTAGATCCAGATAAACACTTCCCCTTCGACTCAACGCCCACGCATCGTTGGGTTTAATCTCTAACGATTTGCTAAGATCATTCAGTGAATTATCATATTGTTTCAGATCCAGATAAACGCTTCCCCTTCGACTTAATGCCCACGCTTTGTTTGGTTTGATCTCTAGCGATTTGTTTAAATCATTCAGTGAATTATCATATTGTTTTAGCTCCCGATAGACACCTCCCCTCCGACTCAATGCCCACGCATCGTTTGGTTTAGTCTCTAACGATTTGCTGAGATCATTCAGTGAATTGTCATATTGTTTCAGCTCCCGATAGACACTTCCCCTTTCTCCCAACGCCCACGCATCGTTTGGTTTAATCTCTAACGCCTTGTTTAAATCAGCCAATGCGTTGTCGTATTGTTTTAAATTCCGATAGACGCTTCCCCTTCGACTCAATGACCACGCGTCGTTTGGTTTGATCTCTAACGATTTGTTTAAATCGTTCAGTGAATTATCGTATTGTTTCAGTTTTCGATAGACACCTCCTCTTTCTCCCAATGCCCACGCATCGTCTGGTTTAATCTCTAACGATTTGCTGAGTTCATCCAGTGAATTTTCATATTGTTTTAGATCTAAATAGACATTTCCCCTTCGACTCAATGCCCACGCATCGTTTGGTTTAAGCTCTAACGCTTTATTTAAATCAGCCAATGCGTTGTCGTATTGTTTTAAATTCCGATGGACGCTTCCCCTTCGACTCAATGCCCACGCATTGTTTGGTTTGATCTCTAACGATTTGTTTAAATCGTTCAGTGAATTGTCATATTGTTTTAGTTTTCGATAGGCATTTCCCCTTTGACTCAGTGACCACGCATCGTTTGGTTCAATTTCCAATGCCCTATTAAGTTTGTCTACCTGAGAACAATTTTCCAGTCTCGTATAAATTTTAGCGCACAATGGTCGCTTGTCGGGATTTTCGTCCCAACAATCTGAATACAAGGTAATATATTCTTCAGGTGTTCCAGGAAATGGGGAATCGCGAGAGCCGTTAAGCCTATACACCAGAATGTCCAAAGTTTCCGTAAGCTCTCCGCATGGGTTTTTGCCGCTGGATATTTCCCATAGTATTACACCAAGGCTAAATATGTCGGATTTTTTTCCACGTTTATAAGACTTGTCCATCAAAGATAGCGGATCCTTGTATGCTGGAGCGCCATCTCCACGTGATTTGGACATTGCTTGTTTCAGCACGCTCGATAACCCGAAATCAGTTATCTTTGCAACGCCCGATTTGATAAGGATGTTACTCGATGACTAGAAAACAAACGCATGTGTGAGCTTAAGACCAATACGAGTCAAAAGATACTAATCGAATGTGTGCGTTATGCGATAAATACCAAATCCTTGTGAATGATATCAAGATTATGTAAATATTTTAGTCCATTGGTAATTTCCAAACCCAGCTTGTACTTGTCTTCCCAAGTCAAATCTTTAAAGTTTTTTCTTAAATACTCACGCAAACTTCCACCGTCAGCGAATTCAAACATCATATGATAATTCTCATGTTTGTCTTGAAAGTATGATAGCGGTTAAAAAGCTATTCTTCGTAATAGTAAGTAAATAGATTGGCCTTTGCTGACATACCTTTGTATAGACCCAAAAAATGGACAATGTTGGGATGATTGTTTGCTTCCCTGTGGTGTTTTAGCTATTGGACAACATTAATTTCGAATTAATCTATATCCAAAGTAATGCGGCGAGCATAACAAATAATGATAGACAACCTCTTTAATAAATTGTTGATGTAGATCTTCTTCACAATCTCCATGTCTGTCTGGAAGCAGAATCTTCACTGCGACAGTCGTTCCAGAGAAAATACCAGGCTTTCTGCCCAAGATGGCGTCGACGATGTTTCCAATACCGTTTTTCTGCCTTATCGTTGCCTTGAATATCACCCCAAACGCTCCGTGACCGATGTGTACAGGGTCTAGTTCTATGCCATCTTCTGGGCAGCAATAGATTGAGCCTTCATCGATGCTTGTCTCCAACCATTCTTTGTAAGATGTTCGAGACATTGTTAATACATAGATCGAAACATAGATCTTAAACATAGATCGGAGATGAGACGACATTATCTGCGGATTTCCGTGTCGTGTAACTTGATGGAGACTAACTTGTCCTACTGTAATTGATTTATATTTCTATTTTCTTAGTAGCAGCGATAGCACACACGATTAATGGAATATTATGCATTCCTTCTAATGCAATGGTGATATCATTATCATTTGGTTGTTATTCTTGTATTGATTGGTATGTTATGCCGCCTGCATAGTTCCATCACAACTTCGTGTCGTGTAATGCAAATCACAGGTAATAAATTATCGCATCACGATATTTATAAAATTTGCTTTATTCGCTCAACAATGGAATCGCATTATCTGCAAGTGATGACAATTTAGAGTCTTATAAAGTATCAGGTAGATAACATATTATAATACGTAGCAACCTATTAAGTTACGTGTTGACTCAGCCTTACATCGTCAAAACGACTATCTAAAAAGACCAGCATTATTAACAACTGAGCCAAGCTTTTACTCCTTTGCTTTCTCTGTAAGTACACTCACTGACCATTAACCAATAGATTGACAGGGGTTGTAAAAGCTATCAGTATTCGATACATTAACACGGTTAAAAATACTTGTCCCAAGTTTGTTCAGAACTAAATATTTTAATTGTTGACCTACATTCCATAAAAGACGTAATGTAGCATGAATGGAGTGCTTAACTGTAACCACGACCTTAACTCTCTCGGCCTTACGTCAACAAAAAAGCCTTTAGCATAACTTTGTAAGCACTTTTAGATTTTAATGACATATTGCGCGAAAAGACGATAGGTGTAAGATTAACTGAACATGCAGTGTTTGCAGAGATTGGTGCTTTGCACATCGATTGTTATTTTTAAATTAAAGTTTAAGCAGTTTTTGCAGAATCAATGAACGGCACTAATTCTCGTTAAAGTTCTTGACTACCAGCTTTTTTTTTAACCACATAACGTCTTTGGTTTTCAAAGCTAATCATGCAGTTCACGAATAATGTTTCAATAGCTATTATTGTTATGGAAATATTTTTAACAGATTAGAGTAATAACTTTTTAGTAATGATATGGTAAGATTAATGTAGCACGTAATTTTACGCTTTTTGATATCTTGGGTAAATAAGCGTTGAATGGAGGCATATCTCGTTGGTACTTGACTAATATCAATATGTCTATTTTTTTTCTCTTAAAGACAATCTGTTATTTGTCCGCATGTTATGTACTGCGGAAATTGCCGAATTTTCTATTATTGTTACGATGTAGGACACAGTCTCAATACGAATAAATGTAAACGATGTTTCTAAACATATGCTTGTTCAACTATCTACTAAAAGCAAGTACCTCGTTAAAGCGATCTTGAAATTCCTATTACAAAACATTACAACGAGCGTATGAGAATCATGTGCAAGAGAACTTTTTGTGAATGTAAATTTATCTTTTATTTGTAAGCATATAAATATTCCCGAGTGAAAATTGTTATAGATATATTACGACATACCATATTTGGTTTAAGCAGGCAAATTAAGTCTTGATCAATTAATTATGATCCTGCATTAAAATATTGACAGACTTGATGGATTATTTTGTCAATGCGGAGAACAACCTGCCCGCTTATCTCTGAATTATCATTGGGTCTAGTGACTTGTCCTACGAATGATAAGATAAACTGTTATTTATAACTACGTTTAACATTAATACTTTACTAATACGTATTTAAACACGAGCGTCAAAAGCGTATGTCTCCATCTTGGTACAATCTTGTTCACACGGTATATTATCGTTAATTATATCAACACTATAAATACCATACGGATAGGCACACAAAGGAAGTTGGAAGAAGAATCAATGTGAATTATTTACTTCTAGATTATAAGACATGGAACCCCCAAACTGATTATACAATAGTTAGGTATAATCGATAGGTAAGGAGTATTCTCACAACATGTTTGAGAAAAGCAACAATAATTCCGGTTTGTCACACGCAGATTGTTATGCTTTTTGCAATTGTGTTTGAATGTCCAAATAAAAAACCTTATCTTTGCGAGCTTTGGGAGGATTACACATAAGGACAGAACGAATAGTTACATTTTACACAATACGTTTGCATCAAATTCGGGATTAACCTTATGCGAGAGACTGTTGTATAACCATGTGACTTGCAAAGCAAAAAATGGGGATGTCTTTTCTTTTGACGAAAAAAAAAAAAAAAAAGATTCCGGTTCGGTTTTCCGTGTTTACAGAAAATCTTGGTGTTGATTATGATGGGGTTAGTACAACGTCCAAGTGTAAAAGTGGATTTATTTTAAATCATGATAAATATTTGCAATGTAAATAAAGCAAAATAAGCAGGTGTTGCGTAGCGTAAACTATTTCCGTCTTCAGTTATATTACACATAATAATAGAGTGAGAGGGCTTGTGCCATCGGGAAGACAGGGCGGGACTTTTATGTATGAACCCGTCTACGTTTTGTGCGTAATGCTAGGAAACTGCGAGTTGAGTGTAGTGTAGTGTAGTGTCAGTGTAAACTCCAAGTTTTTCGATATGATCACATCTGTCGTCATAACCATACGAAATGTCTACCGACAAAACCAACCAACGACATGACATCATCCTCGTTCCTCTCTCGAAATGAACAATAAAAAGATTCCGATTGTCAAAACAAATGCCCGCTTTTGAGAACTTTCTTGATATTGTGTGTATTCAGGGTATTGCTAAATTTTGATGGCTGTTTCAGTTTTTGGTCATCAAATAGCATTCTTAATTGACTATTTGGAAATTTTTAATTTATTGTCGATGCCACAATATATATTTCTAATATGCTGTGTGACCAACCCTCAAATCATCACTAACCCTTAAATTTAATGCAAACTTCCAAACTCTGTTCTTTTCTTCGCTTCTAACAATTGTTATCTTTAGATTAATGTTTTCCAACATCCACCATACACATACTCTTTTTTTTCATGAACGTCTATGGTTAAGGTCACCACCACTTTACTCCACTCTACTCCACTCACCGACAAAATGCTAATTGTTAACCGTTTAGCCAACTCGCTTATTACATTCGATCAGCATGTACCGAACTATCCTTATTAGGCTAACAAACGTTTCAACTTTGAGGAGCTGCCTCCGGGTCACACAAGAAACAAAAAAAATAGGAATAATGGAAGAAAGTTGAACAGAGAACAAAAGAACACACATAATAGTATGTTTGTTGACAAGTCTGTTTCGTACACTATACTACAATATAAATTAGTAGGACACAAATAACGATCAATGTAGAAGTCGATGGATTAGTATAGCAGGGATTTTAACAATCCTAACCAATGGATTGTTTAATCGTTCGCTTGTGTCAAGTTTCAAAAGTACCCGTCCGCATATAACGTACGTAATGATCTTACGAATTTGGGGGTTAAACCATGATTGCTTTTCACTTCTCATCCACATTGTTGGGTATTGTATTGAAATCTGTAACCCAAACGTGTCGTATGATTTGATTAATATTACACCAAAAGAATACATTAATGTAACTATAGTTTATGGTTCTAGTTATCCATTTTTAACACTTTTTTCCCCCCGATATAAATATATAGATACTTCGGCAATAAACATTTTTTCCGCTCCATTTTTTTTACTTTGCTTAGTACACATCCCCCCCCTCCCCCGCCATCGCATCGGCTCGCTTTTTTTTTTAATAATAATCAATCAATTTTGCGGTACTTACGAATTCAAACAAATTGCTATCCTGGTATTGATAGCATTTCATACACTCTTTACCCATCATTTCAACTACTGTCTTCCCCTCCACATAAATCGTGATGGACCCGTCATATCCATCATCAGACGGTGCGAAGGCGTTGGATACCGACGGAATAAAATTGGTCTGCTCTTTTAGCACAGTGAGCAATTTTGCTTGTATAGTGATGTTATTTTGTATAGTGTACAGAACACACGCACATCAAGTAATTAGCAGACTGTTGTTAAATCTGGCCATATCGGATTTCATACAAAGTGTCGGATTTATGATGAGTTACCGTTGGTTAGCAATCAACACCATTGAGCCGGGAACTTATTGTAATGCTCAGGGCATAATGATTAATATTGGGGATGTTGCATCAGGTACGTACGGAAGAGTCTTGTCGAATTGAGTCTCTCGTCTTGTCAAATTAAGTCTCTCGTCTTGTCGAATTGAGTCTCTCGTCTTGTTGAATTGAGTCTCTCGTCTTGTTGAATTGAGTCTCTCGTCTTGTTGAATTGAGTCTCTCGTCTTGTTGAATTGAAGCTCTCGCCTTGGTGAATGGAATCTCATCTCTACTTTTTCTTTTTTTTAAAGGCTTCTGGGCAATGGTGATCTGCATTCACTCGTACTTTCTCGTAGTCCACTCGTACGAACACCAAAATTTAGTTCCAGTAGCAATGATTATTATATGGCCGTTAAATATCTTTATCGCATTATCTGGTCTTTTAATTTCAACACCGACGGTACCGTTCTTTAACCGAGCCGGATCGTGGTGTTGGATATCTGAGCAACACTCGATATATCGTATTGCGTTTCATTACGGACTGATTTTGTTCATAGCAACTGCAATGTTGTTAATATACATATTGATGTTTATCGTGCTGTACAAGAAGCAAGTGGCTCTCCGCAAAGTGAATAGAAGTAACAAGGTTTTGCAGAACGTCGCAAAAAAGTTGATTTGGTATCCGTTTGTCTATATAATGCTAGTATTGCCCTTGGGTTTACGTAAGTAGGAAGTTTATATGATTATGGTTATAATTGCGGTTATGTGGTTATGGTCAACAGTTCAGTACTTGCTTGGTAAACTACGCCGTCTTGTAATCTCTCAACTAACGCACGCATGAAATTTTTATACAGAACGACTGGCTGAGATAGGAGGAAAGGATTTCCCTCCACAATAGTAAGTACAAACAAGAAAAGCATTACGAAACGATTGTCTGTGTATATATTCATAAGCGCATATTAACCAACAATTGGTTTATTATCCATCTATACAAATTAGCCTGGTAGTCGCAGCTTGCATATTCACGTCTGCCGGAACCGTGAATGCAGCAATATACGGTATAACTCGCAACATCATCTCAGTAAAGCCCGTATTCGAAATCATACCAACCATCAAACGTCGAATGACCATTAACGAAGGCTCACGGATGACTCTAGACATACCAGTACATACGACAATCATTACCATCGTCACGACAACTACAGTCGAAAGCAGTAGAACCAGCACTTTGATAAACGCTGATGAGACTAATTCCGAAGAAAACGCGGCGGCTGTAAAATCGGATCAGGAAGATACGGAAGAAATGGTAGACATAGAACTAGACAATAACGAAACGTCAAACTAGGATGCGTTTAAATGTTTAAAAATAGATGTTGATTTTTGAGGTAATTCTGGTCTTTTTAATACTTATGGTCTTTTAATATGGTCTTTTTTAATCTGGGTCATGTCAATTTCCAAATACGTTGTTCGCTGTTCGGAATTTGGGATGGTTTTTTGGTTTTGGATCAAATTTATTATTACAATTCTTTGCATTATTTTTTTTCTTACAAATAATTCAATACCATTACTTTTTCTTTCTTGTTTGTTTTCATCAGCATATGCTTCTTTTCCCTTTCTTGCAATTTGTATTGTAAATATTCGTGTATTTAATAGAGTGTTGTTAATTAGTGATATATTTGTTGTAACAGCAATATAAACAAAAATATGTGTAATGGGCGCTCTATCTTATAATTTGGATAAGTAGTTGAAATAAATGTTGCCGCCATTTTTGTATACATCTTTCAAAAACAACAATGAAATCCTAATATGTATTTAAACACTTTTCTATTTAAAGTATTATCTCGTCTTGCGTAATATCGTTTGTGTCGCATGGACCACTGTATTGCATTCTTTATTTAGCCATGTCCCAAGTGCGTGTGGAAATGAAAATGATCACATTTGGCGATGAAAATCATTGTAATTTGATTCGATTGGTTAACAAATAATATGTTCGGTTTTTACTATCGCTTATCAGCAGATCAAAAACGGGTTAATCGAATCGGGTTACTCATACCCATGCCCATACCCATGCCCATATCCATACCCGTACCCATATCGATACCCACTTACCCATTTACCCATCTATCCACTTATTCCACTCACCCACTCATATCCGTAAAGATGGGCAAATGTATAAATTTATCCTCTGACCCGTTTTCTTTTATTAACACAATCAACTGATTGTCATTAGGTTTTCCTTCATTGGATCCTGGTCATTCCGTTGAAAAAGAAAATGGATGCATAATGACGAAAAGTCGTTTTCATTTACAAGTCATGTGAAGTGACGACTTTTTACTTGTCATACATTAATCATGTAATCATAAGGCAATAACTGTTGATTGTTATAGTTTGATGAACGTAGTCTTTTATGGACTATATTTCATATGACCATAATGTTGAACCACAAACGGAACGGCTGTTATTAGTATATCACGAAATTGTCTTAATTTAATGTCATTTCAAACTCAACACTCCCCCCTCCCCTCCCCATCCCGTCTCCTCCCGTTTAGGAAAAACGTATCGTATCGTATCGTATCAGCTTATCAATATGCTCATTTGCGATGATAGATTCGATATCCGATAACCAAAAAAAGAGAGATGTAATTCCCCGAAAAACTTCGAGTACCGATAGCAGGTGACCGGAATTTCAAACATCTAAGATTCTCATTTTCCCTCATGTGAGTAAAATTTAATTATTTCATTTATCCCATGATAGCTAATTAACAGGAAAATGCTTTCCCTAGTAGAGAAAGATTATTTCTTGGCGGGCGGGGAAATGTTGCAAAACAGAGCAATCAGCCATTCGCGTGCGTGCGTGCGTGCGTGACAACATTATCTAGCAAATTTATGTCTGTTTGAATGTGATTGGTATTAAATAATTAATTGGCTTTGTGTCATTCGCATAGAATCTAAATTTAAATAGCAAGTTAAAGTGTTAATTTGGCAAAAGTATAGGTCATAATGCTTGCTTATATTAACATATTAATAAATTGCTAGTAGAACTGTCCATTCACTTGACAAAAGTCTGTTTCACCACTTTATAATTTCGCTTTATTTAGAACTCGATTATCTTTTTTTCTCGCTAATGGTAACGAGGGAGGGACACACAATTACACATGTTAGATTTGACATTTCGGCAGTAAGCACGTATCGTGGGTTTCGGCTTTGATCTTTGAATTTGCTCCATGCAAGTAAAAATTAATTTTAGAAACTGGTCTATCGTTGACAAAGATATCTATTTTAATGTGAAAGCCAAGAACAAATTAAGTAACTGTAATATGTAAGTTCCAAAGTTGCTTACATACATGTGCAAATATTACAAGGCCACGCGATAGTGACATGTTATTAGATAATAACTCTTGAAGCTGTCATAATCAATCATGACAATAGGTATCAAGCTTCCATTATGGCATTGTTGTGAAAATAGCAGCAGATGCTGGTGGTGATAATACGGTATGTAACTTATTCATCATCACTTTGATCATATTTGTCGCAGTCACTTAATTACCTATCAGTATAGAATACGCTTGCGAGAGTAAATAAATAGTATATTAGAAAAGATTTACATTTGCAAACATCGCAAGTAATAATAAAGAAACGTTGAGTTAAAACTTGAACGTCGTAAACATGACTGATTGAGTTTTTCTTGGCAAATTCAAGTATGTTTCGGCACTCAAAACGTCATTTCCATCTTGGTATATACCATATGATTTGATTTCATACGACAACTCCCTCCTTTCTTTACAAATGAGTGTTAAATATTTTGAACAATGATACTAATACAGTTAATAACAAGGCCTAGTTGTAAATGTCTGAACTACAAGTTCTCACCCCATAATCGATAGTAAAGTGAATCTTCTCTACGTTACGGGTTAAATTCCCATGGTCAGCCGTATCCAAGTATAGAAATCTGCGCTCTTACATGCCGGTACGATTTGAAAATGAATTTTGCCAACCACCGGAATTGTATCATTCATTTGCATCATTAACAAGAATACCTATGACAATTTATCCATATCCAAAAGTTGACCATTGTGTCAAATTACGGAATCACAAAGTTAAACATAATGGGTAAGGACGGGTTACCAAAAAAAGTCATCTAGCAGAACAAGATAACGACACAAGTGGCGCGTATTGCACTATTGACGACGTCATCGTTCAGTTTGTTATCTATTCTATTTACTGTGGGAATGTGGCCACAACGATAAGGCGAAAATATAATTATAATCACCGTTGCACAATCATATATTTAGTTAGATGATGGCGTAAATGAGGCTTTCACAAATTCCCGTTATTGGCATCAATAACTTTACTTTCTAATAGTTGTCATCTTCCTCTCGACGAAGAACCCGAACGCTTGTTCTTAAGTATGGTCTTATTGGCGTTGCAGAATAAAAGAAAAAAGGGGTGGAAAGTCTTATATTTCAATTAATATATGCTCTCTAACAATATAAATACTGTATAAACAAGATAAATCTAATCAGCATCATTCGTAATACAAATGCAAATCTTATCGGTTTGTTGTCAAGATCATCTCTCGAAAGGCATCTTCCGCCCTCGTACGTCAAAGAAAAGACTGATTTGTCATATCCCCAGACCCCCAAGCGAATCGAGAGAAAAAAAAAACCAGTCGTTCCATATTTCATGTTACAAATATTAGTGGAGAATTTATATTAATAATAGCACTACTGGAATCTAACTTTTGCCGAACATGGTAATTTGTTTTTGTGGGATTATTACACAAGGCATTCTTTTCATGTGTTGCTGATATATGATAGAGAAAAAAGATTGATCAGAACAATCAGCCAACCTTTGAACTGACAGGCTATTCAAATATATCGATATATTTGTATACGGTGTATCTATTATCAATTAGTGGTACTATGATAAAAACGTTTGTTTTCACACCATAATCCTAGAGAAAGACACACGCACATACGAGAAAAGAGTGAGAGCAAAGGATAGAAAGAGAGATAGAAAGAGAGAGAGAGAGAGCGTAAACTAGTTGAGGGCATCACCAATGCCATGCAGTGTTGGGTATGTAAAAAAGGCACTTTCAATAGGTTTCGGATTGGGGCCCACAAAGCAAGGGAGATCAGGGGATGGTGACACATTCAGCTACGCCTCCACTAGCGTAACCTATGCGAAAGAATCGTCTATATATCAGTATACAGATAGCTTGTCGTAAACTTGTAAACTTTTGCTTGTGAGAAAAAAAGCAGCCAATTCGACAGATAGCGTTTACTTAAAGTAAAAGAAAAACATACTTTTTGAATTTCGTTATAGCCAATTTCTCAATTCCCAATTCCCAATTCCCAATCCCAAAACACATGAAATCTCTAATGTGTATATTATCATATTGCATCGTTGTTGATAGGTAAAAAGTCATTGTCCATTGCCCCATCCACTTTAAAGAAAAACACATCTACTTGCTGCTGCAATCATATGCTTTACTGCATGCGATTTTGTCGCAATCAGGTTTTTCCAATTTAAACACGTTAAACCAAGCCACTTTTACAATCTCAAACCTTTACAGCAGCATATTTTTATGGGAAAAGAAAGAGCGAGGGTGCTCAGGCCACTACGCACACAACATACACACATAACACACACACAAAATTGAAAGGTGGAACAATAACAAATAAATAAAAAGCCCATGTCTTTATTGGGCGCGGAACGATTTTCTTGTAATGAGAATGAACCCATCAATTGTGTGACTTTTGTAACTCGATAAACTTTGATTTCATTTCCTGCGCATCTTTTCGACCGACTATGATATAACGGTTCCATTCATTGCATCGCATTTGCAATTTCCCTTCTCTTCCTCCACTACCACCCACTACTCACCACCCCTTTCTCTCCCCCCCCTTTTTTTTCCCTTCTCTTCTCATCACATCACATATAATGACTATCACGTTCTTTTGCCTATTGATTAGTATGTCGGGTGAATCATTCATCACCTGACCAACGCAACCCGGTCAAACGGACCTAAAATACGGCGCTATACCATACGTATAAATATGATCTTCTAGTCACACGGGGTTTTATTTAGGGTTCGGCCCACTATTACCACATCTGAAACAATAGTTTCTCGAGTTCCAGCTCTTTTCAGTCACATGCAATTTGAACAGCATTTGAAAGAAGGGCAATGATCGTCCTCTTTTTTTTTTTTTTTTTGCCTTGTGCAAAAAGAAGAATTTACATGCCGATACGATGGGCATCCTCTGTTCTAAAAGTAGACATGGTCGACATGAGAGATTCGTGTTCAATCTGCGGGTCCTCTCTCTCTCTCCCATGTTTCGTAACACACATATGATTGTCCGGATGAACAGCAGTCCAATAAGAATACTATTCTATTTTGTACTGATAAATGTATAAATCTGTGCAAACAAATGGGATTATGGTTTTGTTACACCGTTTTACTTGTGTATCTAACTTTTTTCCTTTTCATCCTACTTGTTCCGTTTCTGCGCCCTTCTGGGTTATTACGGAGGAAATGAGCATAAATGAGTCTGATATATTGCATGAAATCACTGTTACGAAATAAATGATCAGAATGTCACTATTATTCTCAAGAATTTCTGATTAAACATATATGTCGTTCATTGTCGATCATGTTCCTTGAAAAATGTCCAATGCAGAGAGCCATCTGCGTTGTCTGCGTTGTGTGTGGCGCGGACAACAGTCGAAAGAATGAATACAATAGATGTATAAATAACTCTTGTTACACAGTATATTCTTTATATGTATCTATATACGGTGTAATGCGGTATTTGTAAGATAATCAATTCTGAGACTGACTGCAGCTTGCGCCCAGTACAGTTGCAAAGTTACACATCCATACCTTTCAACTTACTCTTTGAGATCGTCCTGCACGCGGTTATATAAATGTGCTCTCACCCTTCTCACCTTGCTTTCTCACCACAAACAAAAATACCCAAAAAAATTACATACCAAAACTTGAATCTTTTATCAGAGAGCAACCAAAAAAAAAAGTACACATACATCATCCCCTCCTCACTCATCACAATGTCTTACTATTCGAATTGGTATGAACAGAGCATCTGCCAGAAACGGCCACCCCTCCAATCCAATCCATCTACCACAGACGCTTCTCAACCCGATGTCACGGCAGCGCAGGTCACTGTCTGCTCTCTACACAACAGGCTTGTCTACAATCTCGAATTCAAGCCATGCGAGAGAACTCTTTCACATTCCCGCAACAGCAGCTACGCAGCAACAGCAGAACATCACCATCCCATAAATCGTAACGAGCGTACGTCTCAGACGGAGAACGACCAACAAGTCGCATGGAAGAACGCTCGTGAGATGGTATACAGTCGAACGAGCGATAGGGAAAGAACGGAGAGTAGCCAGTCTGCAGAATTGCTAAAGATGGGCGATTTGATAGATGAGTCACTATGGGAAGATTGGATTGTCAAGTTTATCAATAACGACGAGGGATCGGTTTATAGTGAAGACAAGCCTTTCGAAGATTGGGTAAGTAATTGTTATGTTGTGTGGGCTAAAAAAGCATCGGGTTTAGGGTTTTTGCTTTTGGGGGTTTAGGGTTCGTCTCGTCTGCTCATTATCAGTTATTATTTTGTTCATGCGGATTGTCTCCGGTTTCGTATCCCCATGACTAATTCTTAACCATTATTTAATAATAGATCTTTGATACGATGTGAAACCAGCCTCTTGGCGTAATCATGCCAATCACACACATTGCACGGGCTTTCTCATCTCATCATCCATACATTCGCCTCGATCGATATCGAACTAAAGAATGGGACTATTTTATATTTATTATCTTTGCCATAGACACTCACCTCTTCAACCGGAATATTATTTCGGTTGTTTGTATTATACTTGTTTGTAGAAACTAAATTTGTCTTTTTTTTTATTATTCTCTTTTTCTTTTTGTCTTTGTTTTTTTTCTCCTATTATTTCGACATTTCAGCTGGTTAAATACTACGAACATCGAAATTCTATGACAAAAGTATACAGATACACATACACACATCTCTATGATTATATTGTAGATTAGTAAATTTAGTTGAAGTTTTCTTTTGCAAGAAGATGACGATTACAAGACTAATGAATTAATAAGAATTTTTTTAATATTGCTTTCTTGCAGAAGCATTCTTAAGCTAATTTTTATATGAAAAACATTTACAAAAGTATAACAGTAACCCTATACAATTTAACCCTTACAATTTAACACATACACACGAACAAACAAACAACAAACAAACAACAACACTTCTTTTTTTCCTTGCTTTCCATCATCTTACGCATCGACACATTCTTCACTAGTTCGTTTTCGTAGATATTTATTCGAAGGTCATTCGTCATTTCGCATTTTTGTAGACATCTCTGAGATATTAAAGTATATCTTCATTTGTACATTTTCTTTGCGGCTAAACATGAAGCATGAAGCGTGGCACTGTTTCTAGTATTTGTAGTGTTTTCCTTATACTGTATATACAAGAGCGATATGCTTTTTTCAATAAACAAGTTGTTACTTATGGAATGGAATAGAGACACATAATATGAAGCAAATCATATTAAATTGGGTAGCTGGTCAATGCTTTTTTACACATTCTCACGCAACAGAGTATCCGGACACACTTTTTTTTTAGCACATTATCCGTAACAAGTTTACATAATGGACAAGTTTTTTTTATACTTGTATTACAAAAACAGGATGAACAATGATGGGCGGACCGCCGGACAAGATAAAATTTAATTAATATATTTAATGGATGTTAAAAATGGATTAATTAAAACTGTATTTTTATGAACGCAATAAATGGCTTACGGTACATGCGAATTGCAGCACTGGCCAAAAGTCTATACAGGTTTTGCATTGTAAATAGATATGGGCTTGTTGATCAGACCTGATTACAAAAAAAAGCCCATTTGATGCATGCCATTATATATAGAAATACATTGAAAAAAAGAATTAATAGTTTTCCTGTTCTGCAACTGGCGTTATATGGTCAAGTCTACGCCCGTTGTTACATGTCTTACTCGTTACAACAGGTTTTTTGTCCCATCTTACCAGCGGACAATTCCGCTACGTCCAAGAGTTGTTGACTTTTAAAGAACTGCAGTGTTGCTTTGACGATCAGTGGGATGCTCGACTGGGTAAGTATAATAAGTTTCATGTAGCTGTTGTGGCAAGTTTCTTTGTACTAGTCTGAATTGATTAATATCCCAACTTTGAAACTCATTGTTCTCTCTCTCTCTTTTCTCTTTCATACTCTCACAACATACAGCGACATATTTATACAATAATGGTATATTTATTGTTTATTCTTGTTGTTTTTGTTGCTGTTGTTGTTGTTGTGTTGTGTTGCTGCAGTTGCTTATCATGACCATGAAACGTTTCTCCGATGCGAGTTTTCACCCTTTTATCTTATTTATCGATTTATTTGTCGTGTGATATCTCAGTCAGTCAATTTCGTTGGTGAAATGATGATCAGCCTGGGCTGGTTGTTGAACCTAATTAACAATCAGCGATCAGGATGGATGTAACCGAGGTAAATAATTGTTATTGTTGGTGAAAAAAAAAAGGCTTAGTAACACACCCGCATTGTTTAGATAATAATGATATATTGTAATACGGGATAATAATAACTGGGACACATTTTCTTTGTTCCCAAAAAAACCATGTCATTTTTTGAAGCCCTTTCCATTAATACTGATGATACTGACATCGAATCATCATATCTTTAACATCATAGTTTAACACTATAAGGGCTTGAATTCTCGTCTCCCATCACTTTCCGCATTCTATAACTTTCCGTATTCTACATCAACTACCTCAGCTCAGTTATATCATATGAATTAGAAGGTAATTATTTCAATGTTAACCGTAATACAGCATAACGTTGTGTAAAACGTGCATTCGGGCAGGTAAAACGAAAACTACAAATGGGCCTTTCTGTGTTGTACGAACCACGTTGAAGCAATGCAATGCAGTTGGCTGATATGTTGCATGTCATGTTAAACAGTCTTTACCATATAATTCGACTTTTTGGTCACCTCACATGCTAATTTCCCATCTTGGTGCACAAATTCGGCATAGCGATGGTGTGATTGAGATATAAGATCTCTTAATATATGGACGATGGCGAGGATGAGACATACACGCACGCAATGACGGTACAACGTCATCACAAGTGAAAAGGTTTTTGAAAAAGTGGTCTCGTCTATTGTAGCGGATGAGCCTAATTCACAAATAAAACCAGGAGAACCTGTTCGCTAACATATGTCATAGGCGGGTGTACAAGTTAGCAAGATGCAGGAATTGACACCGATCCAAAGACGTACGCATGTAGCTGACCGTTAGAGTTTAGTCTGTGAAGTAAACAACTGCAGTTGTGATCACTCGGCAAATCGATTACGAATGATTTCGTGCCTGACTTTTATCAGGTAAACTATTTGATAAAAAGTGGTATTACTGAAGTTCAAGTGTTTATTGTAGTGATTAATTGAATAATCCAGAGATATTGACTCTAAATAATATTTGGATAATTGGTATCATAACCACTCAATAACATTGCATATGTGACTACGCGGACGTTGACGATATAATGAGATTGAAACTGGAACTGCACATACTGATTAGTGCGAATAGACAACAGCGCGTGGTGCCACCAGAAATTATGTCAAACTCTGCCATCGAAGAAACTTACTAGGATGGATGTTGTGAACGTACGTCTAATCCTGACAAGCGTCTGGACGTAAGGACATCTTAACAACGTTGACGCTTTTACTTGGAAAGGTGAACGTGGATAGCTCTACTCTAACGACATGTTATCACATCTCGAGAAGGGGTGGGGGGGCAAACATTCAAATAAACTCTTGCCTACAAGAGCGCCGTGCCTAAACTAAGTAGTAGAAAATGACTATGTGCCACTAGTAGCAGTGCAGCAGTGCAGTAGACGTTGTATCAACAACACTAAAATGCGATGATCCTTCTATTTTAAAATCCTCAAACTAAATTTAATTATCCTAATTCTCTTTCTCTCTGTCTCAACTACCCCAGCAGCCTCGGCAAAATTTTCTCAATTAACCAATGAGTTTGTGGAGTGTACAGATTTCCTCTCTGGAAAGGTGTTTATTTTGAACTTCCTAATTAGATTATTCTGCTGATAAATTCTAAGCAGGGATTTACATCCTCTCACGGTTGAATTATCGATAGCAATAATCGACTTAGCACCTCCCGTTATTGCTAATGCTAACTATAGTTGTTATTGATTAATATGATTATAATTACTACTCATGAATAAATTACTGTAATTTCTAGTCCTACCACTAATAATATTACTATTGCAATCACTTGTACGATGAAAGCAAATTCCACCAAAGCTCGTATGATAAGAACGACCACTAAAGCAATTAAGAAATAACAACGAACGACAACGAAAAAAAAAACCAAAGTAACAACGATAGCAAAATACAAGCAAAAAGTTTATTACAACAAGCGCTTTAGAGCGATGTTTTTTGTTTAACGTTTATAATGCGTTTACTTCAATTATGTACATTTCAACAATAGTATCGAACAAAAGAAGGTCTGTAAAGTATAAGTACATCGACTATGTTGTCTGTTCGTAACAAAGATATCTTCAGTTAAGATATCTTCTTCATATTGAGACTTCTCTGTTCATGTTCAGTGTAACAAAACTAATTGTAAGCGAGATAGTACAACGATAACATAACAATGCAATGATATTTCGTTGTTTAAAGTTTAATTCTATTAATAGTAATGTTATGGAAATTTATTCATTAGTAGTAATTATAATCATATTAATCAATAACAACTATAGTTGGCATTAGCAATAACGGGAGGTGCCAAGTCGATTATTGCTATCGATAATTCAACCGTGAGAGGATGTAAATCCCTGCTTAGAAATTATCAGCAAAATAATCTAATTAGGAAGACAAACGATCTGCACATTACACGAAATTTTTAAGCCGCTCATTGGTTAATTGAGACAATTTTGCTGGGGTTAGTTCTCCGTCTTTCTCCTTCTAACCTACTTGTAGTAAGACCATGTCTATACCAAAAGATATAGATCCCGCCAATCTTACCGAGAAAGAAAAGGCTTTAGCGGGCTTACCATACGATGCCAATACTCCAGAACTCATAGCCGATCGTAGACGAGCTCGTGTACTGATGTATAAGTTTAATAACAATGATCCGAGCAGAGATGATTACATTAGCGAAAGAGAGACGATTATAAGAGAGCTATTCGGTTCAATCGGAAAAGCCTTTGAAATTATGCCACCATTTTATTGTGATTATGTCTGTCTGTCCATATTTTTATATAGAACATTTTCTGATGATGTTGAAAAATAATGTTAACATTGGTATATATATATATGTATATATATATATATAGGGGTATAATATACGTATTGGAGATAACTTTTATGCCAATTTTGGTCAGACTATTCTTGACTGTAACGTGGTCGAGATTGGAGATAGGGTACGAATTGCACCAAACGTTTCATTGTATGCAGCAACACATTCTCTTAACCCTGCTGATAGATTAAGGGCGGACTTTGGATCGGCATATCCAATCAAGGTAGGAGCAATCACTGCCCAACTCGGTAGACTTGGAAAATTCAGATGCCCCACAACCCCTTTTGTTCCTCTTAACGACACGCACACGACTGACGAAAATAGTTTTGATAGATTGGTAATGATGTGTGGATTGGAGGTGGTGCAATTATCCTTCCGGGAATTACGATTGGAGATGGGGTACATTGCAAATTATCATTTCAATAATGATTGACAGTTCGCTGAATGCGCGCAGTAATTGATTATACTTGTTGTAGGCAACTGTTGGTGCTGGATCTGTCGTCACAAAGAATGTCAAGCCATATACTGTGGTAGCAGGTAATCCTGCTAAATTTATCAAGTATGTAGAAAATCCGGATCAAATTAAAAATTAGGATATACCAGCTAGGATATTATTATCACATGGGAATATTGCTAATACTCGATAACATAAGAGAGTTAGTTCTTCCATTACAAGCACAATTGCGAAATCGTACAAATTGATATCATAATGTCGAGAACGTGCGTACCCATACATGATCAACGAAGGAAAACTACTAATGTGACGATTCTCATCAATTCGTTTCGGGATGGCGAGTTTGCCATATCCATAAACGCCAGTTTCGCTGAGAATCAAGTTTATAAAACTGACAGCTGTCAAAGTGCAAGGATACCCACGCCACGGCAACTTTATTTGTAACACGTGAAAACGCGGCTGCTATGATTTAGCTTGCCGTGAGAATTTATTTTCAAAATGGGAACTTGCATCTGAGAGAGAAATTGACTAGATTAATAGTGTCTTATTATTTGAAAAAAGCAAAATTTCGGGATATTAATATACTTCCTGATCCAAAGATATTCTCAATTTTACATTGCGTATTAAATTGGAAACCAAAAAGAAAAAAAATAAAAACTTTCCCCCAATTTCCCATTAATCGTGTAAATTCAGACAGCAGTTGAATATGAACAGTATCGCTCCTAATTAATGCCGCTCTTTATAGTGCTAAATGATATGATGTTATGATTAGCCGTTTTAATATTAAGTAAAGTACATAATATATAAATTATAAATGTGTCGAAATAATATGATTTATGCACAGTAAATTGACTTCTATGTGTTAATTATACAGAAAAAGTTACTCATTGGTCGAAGCTTACGGAGATGGTTGCGGAGATCCCTTTACGTTTGATGTCACAAATGGATGATTCCGTAATTCACTTGCTGATGGTCGTTTCGTGTGGTCGGGGTCGAACGTCTTTCTTAAAAAGTCTTTGGCATCATTTGTAATATCCTCTGGTATTTCAGGCGCACACGAAGATCCAATCTAACAAAAAAGACCCGGAATAAGAAACCAAGGTCGGAGAGAGAACGGACCAGCCATAATATTATGAATCATAACGCATACCTTGAACATTGCTTGCACGTGATGCAAGGTAGGGAATGGATGTTCACCAGTAAACATTTCAACTATCAAGCACCCAAGTGACCATATATCTGCTTTCGTCGTGTAAGTCGTTTGTTTAACTACTTCTGGTGCCATCCAGTAAACAGAGCCTTGAAGAGATGGACGATGTGCCGTTGTTGCGCTCATGATTTCTGCATGAGATTGTAGAGTAGCCAAGTTATAGTCGCGACAAAGTAGCGAATAAACGGACAATATACAGGAATGCAAGTTACTCACCTTCCTCCATTTTCTTGGAAATACCAAAGTCTGAAATTTTGGTTACTCCTTTGTTATCCACTAAATTGAGACTTAAATTTAGTAGCTGAAATCTTTATAGTTCGACTTGCGGGCTGTTAATACTTACCGAGTATGTTAGCAGCTTTGATGTCTCTGTGAATGATATCGCGCTGATGAAGATAATCCAATCCTTGCAAAATTTGCTTCACAAAGATTCTGGCAAGGGGTTCTTCCAACGGTCCATAATTTCTTATTGTCGTCGAAAGTGATCCTCCGGGTACATATTCTAAAAAGATATTGAGGCAGTTTTGGTCGTATTGAAATCCTATAAAACAAAAATTATAATAAGTAAAATTGACGTCTATTAAATCGGGCTGTTGGTAACAAACATTCCGCATGCCTGTTTCATAAATTTTTGTATCCAAGAGTTATTACATGCATAAACGTAAGACGGGAAAATCCCTTACCGAGATATTGAACAATATTTTCGTGTTGAAGTTCTTTCAGGAAAGAAATTTCTCTTTGTAATGCATCCAACTGAGACGTCATATAATTAGTTAATCTAAATGTATTGTGCTGTTATTCTTATAAACAACAACAATCTCTTACCATAGATTGTTTTCTGTCCTCCTTGTCAGATTGTCCGGTCGGAAGTTCAACTTGCTTGACAGCCATCAGCTCCCCAGTAACTGAATTAAGACCAAGATACACACTACCAAACGAACCGCTGCCAATGAGCGCTCCTTTCATCCATCTAAACGTAGGTGCGGATGGTTCTGTAAATATATGAGGTGACGTCAGTAAGTGAGATATTCACATGTGATTTTTTGCGCAGCAAAGCTTTGAGCATGAGCGGCTTATCTACGTAAAAAGACTATTAACACGTTCCGGCTAGATAATTTACTCTATAACCCGTGACCAAATATGCAGTGACTGCAGATAAATAAACTAGCTCTCTTTTTCGTACCTGCCGCTCCTTCCTCATCAGAATTCCAGTATTCAATATCGTCATCCATAAGCGTAGAACTGTCAGTCTCTGGTTGTTCGATAGACTTGAAATCGGATATCTCAGCCATAGTGCCAATAGTATCTTCACCGTCGGTTGGAACAAACGTGAAGGATGATATGGTAGACAGCATGGATGATCTATCATATGCTCTAGAACTTCTACTCGTAGATCGCCTTGATATTCTGGATGCTCTTATGGTCGAATATCTCGCACTCTTTTGTAATGCTTCACTGTCGTGTCCAGGAAAGTACTCGGGTAAATTGTTCGAAATGAGTTCTGAGGGTGGTCTCTGTCCAAAGAATTTCTTGAGCTTTACAGCGATGCTGGGAATTGGACCTTCGAACTCTTCTGCTTTTACGCCAAAGAAATGTTCTAGTTTCTTTTTCTTTAATTGCTCTTTATGATCTTCGTGGCGTATTGGCATGTGTTTCTTTCGTAGAACCAGACAGTCACGTTCTGGCCTTGCCGAGTCTCTGCATATTTCTTCTATTTCATCATCGGTCAGACTGCGTGCTATTATGTAAATTGAGAAAAGTGTCATATTGTATAGATAATTAGCATATGGAACATTTTGCTGGTCAATATGTGAATAAAACTGTCTTCGGACCTGCGCTCGTGTCGCTGACCGTAGTAAATAATGAATATTTTTCCGCTTCATCATTGATATTGAATTTAGTCAATATCTTTGCTAATATAGCTTTTGCATCCGTGACGCCGTTGAGATCTATTGTTTTTGTCTGATTTTCGCTAATGACTTTGATAAATCGCTAAAAATTACCAAATGAATATAAATTAGATACAGTACAATTATTGAACTGGACAGACAAAGACAATTACCTGTTTCATTTCATAAGGTGTCAACTCATTGGACGATCGCTGATAATGATAGAACAAATGCATATAAAAATCATATCCAATATTGCTCGCAAAACTGCAAGTTGATATAAATCGTACCTTTGTGCTCAGAGGCGATCGTGGAGAAAGTGGTTGACGCGCTGATCCCGGCGGTGAACTAGCAGCTGAACGAGACGATAGAGAAGATGGCCTATTGGGAGTATTCGGCATTTTAAATTCATAGTCTGGGGATCGTGGAAAATCTTGATAAAACTTGTGATCGCAATATAGTGTACAGAGCTTTAGTGAATGCAACGAAATGTTATAAATATACGATTGCAGGTCATGCTTGCCTTAAATCTGCAATTGAATGAACAGCTTCTCAGTAAATTACGAATAGCCGCTAATAATTTGATCCTGTCTCTAATGGATGCTATCTGGAGTTCCTTTAAAAGCTGGTGGTCCAACTCAAGTAATACGTCACCAGTGATGTCGTTTTCTAGTCATCAAGATACGTGGAAAATTGAGTATTTAGAAAACAAGAATGTGTAATCCAATGTAATAAATGACTATTCATGAATGAAAAGCCACAATAGCTACGCTCTTCTGCTTTTCAAATCCCATCGCCTACTCCATTCCCGAATTGAACGCCTTCATACCCCAAACATTCTTGATCTAACAAATAAGATACCCCGTTCTCTCTCCCTCAATTTCCACGCACGCCCATTAAAACAATGCAGAAAAACTAACCAGCAAACACAGCCTCATATTCTTTAAAGTTATTCTCTTGTAACCAACGCGAGACCTGTTCCCCTTTCCATAGTCTCACAGCTTCGAACGTAATGTGCTTATCGACAGTAGGGGATGGTGGAAGGCTTTCAATTGGAGTCAATGCAATCTGAACCATTGGTTCGTCTTCGTTTCGAAGATTAGCGAGGGAAGAATTGCGTTCCGGGATTCGATACACTCCGTCGGACACTCCGCATGAAATCAATGCTGCTAAAGTTGTTGTTGGTGGCGTGGTGTAAGATTTCAAATGGAGGTGTGGGGTGGGGAGGAGAAGAGGAAGGAGGGAGGGGGAAAAGAGGAGCGGAGGTTGGCTTGAGCTGGCTGGAAAGCGAGATGCAAGCGGAAAAAGAGTTGAAGAATATATGGATAAACTGGTGCGTCGTTATAAATTACGATCGTTTTGTCAATCTAAACGGTAATTATGCATATGCATAAAGCCGCAAACATTGGTAAACGATAATGAATGGATTAGAAATTTGTATCAAGGACTGATTTTGCTCGGGTTAGACGAACTTTTTTCGTGCGGTTGTCAACTTGATTAAACTCACGTGATATATTTAGGTGCCAACTAAAATAAGCTGTTAATGATGTGGTACAATCGAATGATGAAACGCTGTAATATTAAATATCCGTTGCTTTTACCCATAAATAGCCTTGGACAATGGTTACCGTCAATATTAGGCTGCGGAAGATCCAACCAAATTTGACCAAGCTCAAAACGCACTAAACAAAGCCCCTTACAATGAGTTGTTTGAATAAAGCAATGAAGAAGCAGAATTGAAATATCAGTTGACGCAGTCGCTATGCGAGGATTTTGAAAACAGGTACCTACTCAGGACAAGCAATGTAACATTTCACCGACAATCATTTCATCGACTGACCGACAAAATTTCTCCAACATTACCCTTTTTTGGTAAATTTTGTACCTGGGCGTTGTCGGTGAATGAACCGGACCCGCAATAATAATAATATCTATTGCCGTTGTGACAATTGTCATTGGTCTTTATTACGTGCTACATACTGAATTAAATTTCGACAGAAACAGAGATTAAAAATGAGACTAAACTTTAATCTTAAACTTGAGCAACTAACCACTTGCGTCATTAATTGTCAACTAGTTGTTTTTCTTTGCATGCTTATCCGAGAAAACCTACAATTATTACGAATGGACCAGACCAATTATCTTCCCTCGAATATAAACGCAAAAGAGAAGGGTTGGTACTTATTTGAGGTAATTATATACGAAAGCTTGCTTGTTATAAGTACTCAATCTGACGAGTGGCTATGCTACAAGTTGACAATTACCAATTGTTATAATTATAGATTGTTTTGTTTTTTCAACGGTTGCTAAAAGAGACTAATGCTAATTAATATTTTTCATGATAGAGGTTGATTCATAAACTTGGTTGTCTGCCTATAAACATCTCCAAAGGCGAGACGAAAATTCTTAATAGAGAATGTAAAAGTCATATATTTAAATGCGCGAGACGGTTGAAGAATTTTGCTGTTAACATAAGATAAATTTTCTGAATTAGCACGTTGTCGGAATTAAACCCATACCTATTTTTATTGAAAACAAGACTAACCTCGTATTTTCTAACCAAGTCCATTGTTACGTTTATCACGGAAGATACGACGACCCATTTTTACGTACAACACAATATACGTTGATAAGAAACAACGTTTGCCAAATTGATACACAGTAATACCTCGTTTATATCACCACTTAGATCTAATACTAAGATTATTCTGAGTAGGATATAACTGAGATGTAGCATTCAACAGATAATATCGTGCAATTTATTGGTTATTAATAATGTCTGGCATTTTTGACTTTTTCTTTCTATTGCCTAATTAATCATGTTGTACATACCGTCTTGTATCACTTTCTGTGTCTTGCTCATGGTTGGCACACGTGTTTTCCTTCCGCCTTACAGAAATACTTGCTCTACTTGTAAGGCGCCTGATTTGATTGATTATTTAGGGGAGGGAATAAATGAGTATAAATTTGAGAATTGTGGGATAAACTGCGGCATAAACAGAGTAGGGGAAATTAGTAACTTCTTTTACGGAGAGAGATCGCTTTATTGGTGTCACCTCGCACACAGGGGAAGACGTAACTGGGGGATGTTTGACAGAGCGCAATGAGTGCAAATATTTTGCTAAAAGTTCTTTTACAGTCATACAACCTCATTTTTGTTCCAAAATCATGTCGTTAATCGAAGACATCCAACACCCAGTAATTGACAATTTGATCGCAACTAGTGACTATGCACTTGAATGAATTTCTCCCTCGAAAATTACCAACATCGAGTCAAGTCAAATTGACAACATTTATTACGCTCTTCGCGAGCCAGCTCGGGGGCGGTATTGAGGAAAGGGCATCATATTGCTATTACTTGGAAGTAGCGAAGAATGTACACCAACACCGAGTTTGTGAGAATATACTCATTTCAAACACGCAAGTACGATGATGATGACGATAACTTTAGAAGATACAAAACGTGGCTCAAGAGACGCAACGGGCTAATACACGGATTTACCAAGTCTAATTACAATAATTATTACATGGTTGCTGATAAACTTTTTTGTGACTGTTATTCTCGATACGGTTTCTGCTCCACATGTGGAATACTCCGATGTAATCCCGTATGGTGCATTTGCGGTCATAAAGAATTATACGATGGATGGACCAGCAATAATAAGCAGCTCGATGAGTTTATTAAAAAGTCTCAATTACAAACAAAATCACCAAACGATGTCTATTTGGAATGGATTCCATTTGATTGTATTGAAGTTCGTGGGAGGTATGAATACTTGTATGGTCTACCTATTTATGGTGAGGTTAAATTGATTCCACTAGAGATAACAGATAAGATACATAATTTATATTATGCCGAGGTAAACTATTTACGTATGCGTCATGTTTATTGAATAGTATACATAATTATTGACCTATTATTATGTATAGTTATGTGATAAGCATCCAGACATTCTTACCACGGATGATTGGGTTACCATCGGATTTACATATGATAAACGTTGGGGACAACGAAAGTATTGTCTCATAAAAGAACGAAATGAGATTGGATTATGTCTCAAATGTGCAGCTGCATATAAACATCATATAAATGCATTCTGTTTTGAATGTAAAACACCACGACCTCTTGACTGGACTACGGGTGACAAATCTTGGATTCATTTATCATGGAGTTGTGGAAGAATACAAAGAACAAACATGATGCATATATACAATGGATTGAATATTGTCTATTAACAACGTACAAGAGGGGACATCATCATGTCATGGATGCACACATGCAGCAGAATTGTTAGAACTGACAAATGAATTGACACATGTAGCATTCAAAAAAATGGTCAACAAACAAAACGATCAATTTATTTGATTTTCATCAGGTAAATTATTTTATATGTATCGTACTGTGTATCACGCGTTGATTGAACATTTTGTGACGACTGTATTTTATTTGCTCAAACAGCTAAGTAAGGAATACCCGAAATATTAACACCAGAGAATATTTGGATGCTCAGAATCACACAAGAGCCATCTACTCAAGAGTACTAGTTTGTGTTCTACCATGATGTACATGCAATCTTGGACAAGTTAATGCAATGCAAAAAAGTATTAGTATGTTGTTGATGATATCTGCTACATGATGAGCAGATTAATATGGTAATGGTAAACAAATTTTTTACCATAAATTTAAAGGTGTGCTTGTCAGCTTATCTTCCCTGACAGATTTGGCAAGCAAGTAAGTTAATATTAAAGAGGAGATAGGTGCTCATAGCTCTTGCTAAATGAAACAGAAGGACTTCTTTGTTGTTTTGATAACCATACATGTCATAGATATAAATAAGGTTCTAATATAATAGAATGATATGATAATAATACTGTTGTTATGTAAATTTAATTAAGAGTAGAGTCAGGTCAACATTTGCAATAGACATGTCAAGTAAATGGCTAAGGCATGGCCCTTTGTATGTGTAAGTCAATCTGATGAAATCAAGGAATTTAAATAAAATAATAATATTGGTATGATAGAACCAAAACACATTGTTTTTAAACATTTTAATAGCTTCAAACAGTTGGTAAATTATTTATTTTTGAGTAAGTTAAACTGATTTTGTGCTTCAGCAACTCCTTGTTCAGCTGCTTTCTGATACAGCTCAACTGCTTTTTGAATATTCTTTTCCACTCCTTCCCCATACTCATAGCAAAGACCAAGATTATATTGTGCATTAGGATGTCCTTTTTCAGCTGCTTTCTGATACAGCTCAACTGCTTTTTGAATATTCTTTTCCACTCCTGTTCCAGTCTCATAAAAAAATCCAAGCTTACTTTGTGCCATAAAATAGCCTTGTTCAGCTGCTCTTTGACACAACTCAACAGCTTTTTGCATATTCTTTTCCACTCCTATCCCATTCTGATAGCAACAACAGAGATTATGTTGTGCATTGGCATGTCCCTGTTCAGCTGCTTTCTGGTACAACTCCACTGCTTTTTGCATATTCTTTTCCACTCCTTTCCCATACTCATAGCAAAGACCAAGATTATATTGTGCCATGGCATGTCCCTGTTCAGCTGCTTTCTGATACAGCTCAACTGCTTTTTGAATATTCTTTTCCACTCCTATCCCATTCTCATAGCAACAACAGAGATTAAATTGTGCATTAGCATGTCCTTGTTCAGCTGCTCTCTGAAACAGCTCTGCTGCTTTTTGAACATTCTTTTCCACTCCTGTTCCATAGTAATAGTAAATACCAAGATTACATTGTGCCATTGCATTGCCTGTCTTTGTTGATTGTTGATACCATTGAACAGCTTGTCCAAGATCTGCTTCTGTTTCTATCCCATGTGCATAAAAGAATCCAATCAGCCAAAAGCATTGTCCACAATTGGTATGAGTCTTTAATA
>CAJVPJ010000197.1:0-35717 GCA_910592205.1 Paraglomus occultum | reverse complement strand
ATCATAATCAGCCTCTCATTTATGTCACATAGTCAAATGTTCACTTTGTTTGGTTTTGTTGCAGCATGCCCCATATAGGATTATCTGTATATGACAAATAGTGAATACAATGGCTCTATTGAATACGAAAAAGCAATACTAATACTTTTCTGGAGATAGATTACAATTGTAGGTGCTCAAAAAAATTCCGAGAGAAAAGTTTGCCGAGTTGCGTGAGGCATTTCAAGCTCTCTCTAAATCTGAACAAGATTTATTTTTAATGAAAGCAATGAACGGTGGAGAAATAACTGCCAGTCGACGTCTTAAAAAAAAAACGCGTACTAATAAGGGAATTTTTATTATTGAGATTGTCATACGCTTCTCTGTCAGAAAACATGTCTCAATATGTTGGGAATTGGTCGCACTTATTTGAAAATCACTTGGCGATAAATGGTATAATACCGCGCATTTATGGTAACATAAAACGAATGCCGCGATGGAAAACCAAAATAACCATTGACATAACCGTTGCTCCCCACAGCCGTGAAAAATTTCTCGAAAACAATGCTGGATTACCAAGTCCGGGTAGAAATGTCAATCACATTACTCAATCGCTTGCGCCTTTGCCAGCTGAAACAAGTTATAAATCAGTTTATCGTAATTTTTTGCGAGTCTCGAAAACGATCGCACATTGAAATTGATGCGTTCCGCAAATTATGGCACCCTAAGCATGGTATTTGATGGAACAAAGAAACTGAATAAAAATTACTTGTGACAATGCGGGTGGTCAAAATAAAAATAATGCTACCATTTGATTTATCTTTACTTGATAATTTACGATTATTATGAAAGTATCGAATTAAATTTTCATGGTACCAGGACTTACTAAATTCAAGTGTGATGGTAGTTCGAACTGATTAAAAAATAATGCCAAAAAGACGACAGTAGATTGTGTGAATTATATTGTTGAGATTGCGAAAAATCAAGTTTAGCGGGATTAAACAAGGCCCAGATGGAAAAGGCTTTTAATATTTAGATCTCAATTCAGTATTGGGGATTTGCTTTAAGAAATTGGGTGGTTTACAAAAATATTATTACTTTTCTTTGAAGCAGCTCATCCTGGTATTGCCAAAGCTCAGCTGGTTGCTGATGGCGCTTATATTGAATTTAATTTGTTGAAAACTAAAAAAGCAAAGTGTTTCTAAAAATTATCAAAAAAATCAAATCCTTTTCCATTCCAGTTTTAACTCCCCCTTTTTTTGGATTATTAACGACAAGAATATCTTTATTATAATATTTGCCCATTTATTAGAAACGAATTCAAAGATACTACTTGTCCTAAACAGTATAATAAATAAATTAATATAAAAATATTTTACTTTACTTTTATTTGATAAAGCTTCAAGCACTAATCTAATTAGTTAAGTTTTTTACCCATTATTAGGAATTTGTTCTTATTATTTATATGGGTTTTAAAAGCAAAGTTGAAGAAAGTTGATATAAAATGATGTAAAAACTTTTTATAAAAAAAATGCTTATGGTAAACATTATAAATGAACTTCAAGAGAGAAACAAGAAACAAGCAATTATTGAATGAAATTAAATTCTAAAAACAATTAACTGATAAGTTTCAAACTCTTATTGTTCAAAAAATAAGTAAACTAATATGAAATTAGAATATGAAGTGTTGGATCACATGATCGAAACGGATGGAAACCAAAAATTTGCAATGTCCGTTAGTTCCCATCCCCACTTTTATTAAAAAGTATGAAGAAGTAAAAGGTTGTGTTGCGAGAAAAGGTTCTAATGGCTTTCGGAAATATGTTTTGTTTTTTTTTTTGCAAAGTATAACACTTGAAGTCTTGGAATAAACGGAATAATACGCGGAATGGAGAAACACGAAATTTGTCTTCATTATCACTGATTTTGATTGGCTAATACAGATTTGCCGTTTATCGGAACGGAACAGAAATGAACAGGGCTTATTTCTGTTTTCTAGATTATGCCCATCCAACTCTCCTTAATTTGAATGGTAGCTTGTAATACTATTGATGGTTTTATTCTGACATAGTTTTTATTTGTAATGATTGTAAAAAAGATTATAATAACAATATTCTTCCATGATGTGATAGGTTAAAAAGGAACAGAAATATATGCTTTTGTAGCCGTTTAAAAACTAAACCACTTTCTGATAAAGAGTTACTTATACACGCTTTTCAGCACTCGTTTAGAAAATAAAACTAGAGACTAGAAAAAGAGTTATCAACTGCTAAAAAAATTTGAATATTGAAAAAGAAGAAGTAGCAAATTAGAAAAGTCAAAAGAGTGAGGTAAAAAACAGAAGCAAGAGTTTATTGGATAAGATAAAGAGTTTAAAAGAAAAATTTAAGTAGTCAGAAGAGGAAAACAAATTATTGAAAGGGCAACAGAATGGTCTAGTTGCTCAATTGAAGTTAAAGAAAATTAGTTTCACATTGATATATTTTATATAGAGATAATCCTGTTATGAACACATTCTGGTATAATAAAGTGAACATCAAAATTAACAAGTCCATAACTTCAAGTTTACAGCCACATAGTCAGCATCGCATAATCAAATCTTCACTTTGGTTGTGTTGCAGCATGCCCATATGACAAAATCAAATTACCGAATAAAGGCAAGAAGAATTTGAAATCACAAGACGGACCAAACAAGAACTATTTGGGTTACTTGTGCCGTGGTACGATACGAATATTTCCAAGCGTTTAGAGCCATTTCGTCCGTTAAATGTCGTTCGGTGGTTAGTATCGCTCAGGTTTTTCTTTAGCTCGCAGCGTTGAAATGTGCGTCATTGTGTAACGAATAAGTTTCCAGTATCATGTGGAGTAGACAATATTGGCTGCGATAATTGTGTGAACGCTTCGAGATAATCGGCAAGCATGTGGGTTTGTCGATCATTGAATTGATAGAATTACTATTTTGAGTATCATTATTATGGCCAATTGTCATGTTCGCCATAATAACGATAATAGGTTAGCACCATCATAGTCATAATAACGTTATAACACTATGGGTGCTAAGGAATGCGAGTTATCACTCTAGAAATACAATGATGTGATGTAAGCGAATTGTAATAGTTAACGTTCAGTGTAAAGTCGACCTGGCAATTAATTAATGATAATACCACAAAAAAAGTTAGCAACGAGTTAAATGTAATCTCTTATCGCTTTAACGTCGATTCATTGTTTTCATCAAAAAAGAAAATGCCAAGAGAAAGAGAAAAAAAAAAGTCATTACTTTTATTAAGCTTATATTAGTCATTAAATGACGGGTAAACGAAACTGAAACATCGTAAACCGGACCGTATCGCCCGTAACATTTTCTAGGCTTCGTATATTAATATCAACATTCGGAATATGAAGTCCGGTGCTTCGGTTTCTCCGCATTCCCGTGTGATAAGACACAATAATCACCTGCTGAAAAGGCATGTCATACCTACAATTATTTTTTCTGTCGCTGATTTCGGTTTTTGTGATCCTAATGTTTAGTACTAATGTGTGACCAATCCAGGTTGTTGCATTTATTTCCAACATAGCTTTCTGCCATACTTAAACAGAGTGCTTTCGCTCTCTCAGTCTGCTCGCTCTTCAAAACGCTGTTCGTAACCTGGAAGACATATAAGAGGTATATACCGAAGGTACATAGAAATTACAAGGTTAGTCGAGATGAAAGACTGAAGAGAGAATAATTCAACAACGGTTGACGTTGACAACGGAACAACTGGTTCGCGTCGATTCAGAGATAATTAGAACAGTCAATACAAATAATCGTTAACCATACCAAATAATACGTCAATTGAACTACAAGAGATAATTTTAGATCTGTTTCACTCTCATTCAATCATCCCATTCATCCCCTTATTCATTCGCCCATTAACTCCTTCACATATTTCAGTAAATGGTACATGAATCAGAACAATGCGAAACACTTCAAATCACACCGCAATGCTATGACAATTCGAGAACATTTGATTTCTTTGCGTCAGGCATCGACGGCTCAAATGGACAACAGACTAGAGAGCGCACACCGTCACCTACATCGCCGATTTCCAATGAACAGGCACCTTTATTATCTACCAATTTCGAGTCAATTAACCCACAATCGAACTCAAGCTCTACCCCCGATTCTAATTCATTTTCCGAGTCACATGGAAATAAATCGCCCTCGCATTTATCCTCACTACTCAACACATCTGCATCAATATCCCTGTCATTCTCAATAATCTTAATACTATTAATTACTATGATTATGTCTGGACTCATCTTTGATTCATTCATAAATTATCAAAGAGATACAAAGGGCTGCGAAGTTACATACATGAATCCCAAGTATATTAAGATGGTGGGATTTGATAGTGAACAGACTATATTTGCTGAAAAATATGGATTATATTTGTATAGAGAAGTTGGAAGAGACAGCAGCGATAGACCAACCGGAATACCTACCCTGTTTATCCCCGGAAATGCTGGAAGCTACAAACAAGTGAGATCAATTGCATCTGCTTCAGCCAACTTGTACTATGACGGACGATCCGAATGGGACGATAGTGTGAGAGGATTAGATTTTTTCACAGGTACTGGAAATTAGTAAGAAGCGGTGAGAGCGTCATGCCTATTCTGTTTTTGTAATAGTGTTAATTTGCAATTAAATAACTCTTTTTTTTTTTTGTATCGAATGTGTCTAGTTGATTTTAATGAGGAATTTTCTGCGCTTCATGGAAACTCATTGCTTGAACAGGCAGAGTATCTTAATGATGCTATTCGATACATACTTTCGCTATATCCAGCTGCACGCGGAGATCATCCGGAACCATCTTCCGTAATTATTATTGCTCATTCAATGGGTGGAATAGTTGCCCGGACATTATTTACTATGCCTAATTATGAACCCGGTTCAATAAACACAATTATCACTATGGCAACTCCCCACCTACTTCCACCTGCGCCGCTTGATTGGCAAATAAGCAATATTTATACTAATATTAACAAATACTGGCGGAAAAGCTATTCCAATGGCAAAGCATCCTCGGCTCCATTGTCGGATGTCACGCTTATTTCCATAGCCGGTGGCAATTTAGATACTATTATCTGCTCAGATACGGCTAATATTAACTCACTCGTACCGGCATCACATGGATTCACTGTATTCACCACATCAATACCGAATGTGTGGACGTCAATGGATCATCAGTGTATTTTATGGTGCAAGCAGTTAGTTAACGTGATTGCAAAGACAATGTTGAATATAGTCGACGTAAGGCGCGCTGGTCAGACAAAGCCAAGAGCTGAGCGCATGAAAATATTTCGCAAGGCACTTCTGACTGGTCTCGAAGATCAGTTGGAGACGGAACGGGATCGATGGGGTAAGCATCTAGCATTACATTGATTGCTGCATATATCGAATTATGTATGAGAATGAGAAGCTTTTTCACATAGTCATGAGCTTAATGCCGACCATCTTGGCGTTTTTATTTATAATTTTACTATTTCCTGCCTCGTGACTTATTTTATAGAGTCTTTCGGAGTGTTGGATCTAGAAGAGAAACCCCATGTCTATCTTCATATGGAGCAGAGATTAGTACTCAAGACATCGCACATCTCAAACAAAGTATATCTTATGCCAATTCCACCGCCAGCTCCTCTATCTAATTTGACGACATTCTCTCTCCTCACCGATCATCATCTCGGGAAATCTTCACGGTTGTTAGTCTTGTTATGTGGAGTCAGACCCAATAAGTTACGTGACGTGCACGATGCGACAGTGGAAAAGCCAACGTTCCTTAGCGCGCCAAGGTTGTCGTGTTACAATGCATCTCATAAAGCATCCTTAATGCCTGCGTCAACAAAGTATGATAGGGTTCCTTCATCTACACGCACTTTCAGTTTTCTGAAATTGAACGTACAAGAGTTGGGTGACTATCAGTACGTTGCTATAATGAATAAAGAAGGTGTGGGACTTGATGGCTTTCTATTAGCCGAATTTATTGATGAAAGCAAGACCATCACACAGATTGACACGTCGATGAAAGGTGTGTAATTTTCTGATGTAAATCGAATTTCATGGTTTTTATCATTTCTTCAACTGGTGTGACTTTTGTATTAGTCGTCATTAATGTTATCAGACTAGTTATAAATTTAATTGTTATCAATTATAATTTGATGTAGATCTCCTGTTTTATGGCATACATGTTTCTGGGCTCCCAATGACTGATTCCATAATGTCTACTCTGCACATACCAATAATTGATAATAGTCTTTTGACATACAAGATGTTTGTGAATCGTCCTGGCTGTGATGGTAAGATGGGAATATCGTTCAATATTTATCATTTACAGGCACTAATCGACTTGTCTTCCAGACGACCACTTCTTTGCTACATTCATTCGCCAATCAATATCATCGATGCACGAATCCAAATTTTTGGTCAATGCCCAAAATGTTGATATCAATATCCATGGGCAGGCTCCATTTGTCCTTCCGGTCAGCAGCCCGAAACTGCGGAAAGGTCTCAGTCTACAATTTTGGATAGACCCGATATGTTCAGCGCCTTTGTCAATAGACATCAGACTGGACGCGTACGGAAGTTTAGGAAAAATTGTAATGCGATTTCAGTCCGTTTTGGTAGCATTTCCCTTTATGGTTGTAGCAATGACTTTGAGAATCCAATTGAAAGAATATCAGAAAGGTGGTATGTATTGTCAAGGGGGACTACATAACGATTGAGTTTATGAACCGTTTAATACCGTGCATGGTGATATAATATTCGAGTACTTCATTAATACATAAATCTTGGTGATTTTTTATAGGGCCGTATATGAGCTTTGGACAAGGACTTGCACAGTTTGTTCAAAGAACTCTACCCAAGTTACTCGTATTTGTGTCGCTCTTATCGATATACCAATCCATAAGCGGGGCATCTAAAACGTACTCATTAGCAGACTTATTTCCCGTCGAGTCTACACCCGGAGATGTACATAAGGCTATAAAAGAAAAGGCATCTTTTAATGTTAATGACACACTTCTTGGCAATCATGATCCATTTTTTTGGTTTCTACATCCGCTTTTTCTCATCTTGAGCGTTGGGGTTACATCTGTGTGTTGGATATTTTTGTTGTTATTAGTCAGATTATTGACTAGAGCGACAATTGCTATCAACTGGAGAGGATTCTCATTGGCTCATGTTGTAAATAGGTAAGCATCTTAAGATGTGAAAGATCAATTCTTATTGGTGTTGGTCGAGAAAAGAAATAAATTATCTACACTTGACGTATTGGCGTTCGCTATTTTAACGATTGTTATTGCATCATGTTATAGGCAACAAGAAACTAAGATAGTTGGAATGCGCCGGAGGACTATAGCTACCGTGTTCGTGTTTGTGCTCGTTGCAGTGTTCATACCATATCAACTTGCGTTCGTAGCAGCATTCGTAGTACATACAGTATCATGTATACGATCATTGATGAATGCATGGTCAGCTGTAAGTAGAAATTTCCATTGACGGGCCTAAACCCGATTTCCTGGTCTGCTTACTGGTTTTATAATTGTGCTAACACAATTCTTCTTACAGGGAAAGGGCGCTGACCTGCAGAAATATTGGGATCACTATCATTATGTTCAATCAGTTCTTATATTTTTGTTCATTCTGCTTCCTTTTAATGTCCCGGCGTTAATGGTTTGGAGTAGGAATTTGGCAGTACATTGGTATGCACCATTTTCATCGGATCATAGCATCTTAGCAATAGCACCAGTAATATTCTATGTGGAAATAATGAATAGCGGGAAAATGTTACCGAGGACATCTGGCAGGTAAAGAGTTCGACTGCGAATTTGGATTAAAACAATTTTACCCGTTTTGCGTATTGAGAGCATTCGCTAACTGACTATCACCTCATACTTGTTTACTATAGGTCTCGAACTGTCACTAGTAGCATGCTTCTGTTAATGACTATTTATTCTTTACTTTATGGTGTAAGATACACATATATTCTGTACTTTATATCTCTCATCTTTATTTCATGGCTCATTGCAATCCATATATGGTCATCATGGTTCGGAAAGACATTGACAGTTTACCTTCAGAACATAATTAGACGTAATAAAAAATTGCCGTAAAACTAGACTTTTAAGTTGAACAAGTCTCTTCTCTGACCACGTGTTTTTAAAAATGAAAGGAAGACTTGTGATTGCAATTTTATGATGATCAGAAAGATCAATCGCCTTGTTCCGCTGATCGAAGTAAATCAATCGTAACTATTCTAAGAAGTATTCTCTTGCTAATATAGTTTACCCAATAGTTGTAGTCTGTCAATTCATTCTCTAGTGTTTCGCCAATCATAAACAAAGAAATTGCGCAGACTGGGGATTATCGCACATCAACTTGTCACCGAGATAGAAAATGAGGTCAGACGTTCTCTCTGATTTCTAGTACTGTTCTTTTTACCGAAGTGCTTATCAATCATAACCTTCCAAGTTGTCCTTTTTTTTAAGTGCAGTTATATTTTCCAGCAGATTCAATTATAAGACTAAATATGGAAAACCAGCCAACAAAAGAGTTTGAAGATATATTATCACAATCAAAACAAACCGAGGCAGTCCAAGAGGATATAATATTGGATGAACCTAAAGGAGCTCTAAAGAAGTTTTGCATTAAAAAAACGGAGTATAAAGGTAGAGGCATTTATGCTCTCGAGACTATTCAACGAGGTAATTTCTATGTTACTAAGCATCGGATTGCGGCTACGAATGTTAAAATATTGTTCCATACAAATATCATAGGAACTAGTATTTGGCAAGCGTTACCGTTCTCAGCGGTGGTGGACGATCAAAATATCTCCAACACATGTAGCTCATGCTTTGTGAACGACAAAAGAATGTTCAAATGCTCTAAATGCAGTTTGATTCATTATTGCTCCAAGGTATCATCAAATGCATTCGATTATACAGCGATCGAAAATAACTGGCTGATGTTGAATCCTTTCCCCCGCGGCTTTTATATACGTGTACTTTTCTAGCAATGTCAGATTGATGACTGGCAAAACCATCAAGAGGAATGTAAAGCAATTGTAAAGGTTCAAAGAAATCCTCCAACGTTCATTCGCTTAGCATCAAGGATCCTGAGGAAAAGAAAAGTAGATGTGACTTTGGTATGTTGAGCCCAGTGTCATATATTTAATACTTTTGATTATTAGACGATTAATGATATCTTTCAATTGTCAGTTTAAGCAAATTGAGAGCCTGGAAAGCAGTTAAACATTTTATGTTCTATTCTCTTGTCAATTCGACCTAATATTCATTATTGATGATGGAAAACCGTCTGCCAATAGATTACTCTAAATTTCAACAGTCTCAGATGGAAACCTTTGCCCAACTGGCTATGGTTGTCAAAGAATGTGTTGGAAGAGATGAATTACTTCCTGCTGTAGATATGCTGACTCTTTTTTGCAGAGTGAGTTGATTAAACCGGATCTTAATTTGAACTTTTGGAATATGCAAATGACTGAATCACGCACATTCAGTTGACGTCGAATGGCTTTAGTGTACTGGATGCAGAGATGCAATCTATTGGAGTTGGGATATATCCCAATGTATCCCTGTTGAATCATTCTTGCTGGCCAAACTGTATAGTGGTTTTTGAAGGATTGAAAATGAATGTTCGATCAATCAGGAAAATAGAAATAGGTGAAGAAGTACGTGACAGTCGAACCATGCGGCAAAATAATGTATAAACTAAAGACTAACACTGATCTTTGTATATATTACAGGTCACAATTTCATATACAGACTTATTCTTGACTGGTGAGGAGCGTCGAAAAGAATTGCACGAGAGATATTTTTTTACGTGTCGATGTGAACTGTGTGAGAAGTATAAAGTAAGTTTGAGATGAAAATTGATACCCTCGATACTTTCCTTAACGGATCGCTAAAATTATATAGTCCGTCTCTGAAGTGGATCCAAGAAGCGCTCTACGGTGTACTAACACTAGTTGCGCTAATCCTGTTGATCAGCCTAGTTAGTATGCAAGATGTTTATCGAATATCTTGGGTAAATTCCAATAATGCTTATTTGATAATGTTTAGGTACTTTTGACAAGGACGAAGAGTATGTCGTCTCTTGTAATTGTGGGAAGGTATCAACGTTTGATATGGCGGCATTGGATGATAGCTTGGAGAAAGCGCGGTCATTATTTAAAAAAGGATCCGAGTTGTCTGCATCAGGTAGTTATATCAACGCACTTTATCTAACCGGTTTTCAGGCTAAAGTCATCTTGAATTATTTGCAGAACCTGAAAATGCTTTGACCTATCTTCATCAGGCGTTTCTTATCCAACAATCATTATTGTATTTTGCGAATCACGAGTTAGTAATGACCCACAGAGCCCTATTTGACTGCGACAGTAAACTTCATAAATGGGATGAAGCATTACAACATGCAGAATGTCTGGAGAGAGTATATAATGCTGTATTTCCTGAATATCACCCTGATACTGCATTACAAATTTACAGGGTTGCTAAAATACTCTTGTATACGAACCAATTGGAGAAAGCAGTGACTAAACTTAGAAAGGCACTGAAGATTTCAGAAGTGACGTGTGGTCATCGGCATAAACTCACTAGAGTGATAGAGACAAGTCTCAAAAATAGTGAAGCGGAAATCGCTATTGCTGTATTGGACAAAGTCCTGGATCGTGATTAAGAATTCAGAGAACATGGCCTTTCAACGCAGCGGATACTCCATTCACCCCAGTATTAAAACAAGTTATTAATAAATGATTTATTCGAACCCATATAAACGAGTCTTTACCTATTAGCATTTCCAGTCTAATTTTGAGAGGCGCGTGCATCTACACAACCATATTACGATCTCTGCGAGGTCAACACTAATAACTGAATCACGTGAACATATTTCGTGGCATTCGAATATCTGACGCGACGTTGATGTTTCAGTGTGAGAAATACAAACCCAATTATTTACATCTTCCTTGCTATATCATATAAAGTTTAGATGTTGATTTTGGAAAAGCATGTCTTCACAGTTGGCACCGTAGAGCTCTTATGATAATCTTATTGAAAAGCATTTTATTATTAGGTGTTACACAGTTATCGTATCAAAATTCTACAATTACCCATATCCTGCAACAAGACAAAGGTGTCGAGCAGACTAACAAATTATAAAAGTCACCATCCTTCTATGTTATTACCATTTAGGCAGGTTGCAGACAGCTTTAGTAATAGAATATCATCTCTATCTTAATCTATTTCCGCTAAGAACGCCTTTTTTCCCTGATAATGATCTATTCGGTGGGCTCAAATAAGAGTTACAGTTATAGATTATCATGAATCATCAACATCTTTGTCAGCCATTTGACACATCTAGAGAATTTACGGCAATTGCCGTGAGTTGCTTGTGATAATCACGTGACGATGAAAGGGCTTTTGTTGAAACAACATACCTTTCTGTATTTCTTATATGAGAATGCTGGGGCAATTTCAATACTTTCACGAGGAGCAACCCATTCCAAAAATATCCATATGAGGTAATCCAACGCCATAAGAATACAAAACAGTTTCCCGGCCCATAAACCACAACCATAATATCTTCTCAATCTCTCAATTAACGGAGGATTTTTCATTTTCCATATTGTATTATAAACCTATTTATAGACAATACACCAATTGTTGCTTAGCTAAATCCAATATCGTAAAAAAAAAACAAAATTTTTTTGATAATAGTGCATTTATTTAACATCCAATTCACAAGCATAAGCGTACCTTCTCTGTCCTCTCAGCAACATTTACCCAACTATACATTTCTTTGATTTCATCATGAAATTTTGCAGGGATAACTTTCTTCAATTTGATCTTCGAAATGGCATTTGCCACTGCATTTACTAAATCTGTGAAAAGCATTAGTCGTAATTAACATGGGAATGTAGCGCATCCGTTCCATGATAAGCAAATGCATCCTTCACTAACCATCTTCTTCAGGCTTTGCAAATATAATCATATGCCTAGGCAACACCTCTGGAACTCCTCCCACTTTTGTACTTACTACTAATAACCTATTAACGTATAGGGATAGTACTTAATTAACGACATGTGGATAACGTTGTCGCAGTTGTAATGTATACAGACCCACAGCATGCAGCCTCCACTATGCCAATGCAAAAGGCTTCAGTCAAACTGGTGTTCAGGAAAATGTGTCCCTTTGTCAATACCTAATTACAAGTTAATAAAGACATGGGTCTATTTTCATTACCGACATGGGTAAACTCATATTCAAAAGACATGCTTACATTTCTCACTTCGTGCTGCATAACAGTCCCAAGAAGCTCTACTCTGTCATGTAACAAATATTTTTCTCTCATTTGCTCCAGATCAATCCTTTTTGGTCCATCGCCACCTTTATTAAGATAAAATCTGTTAACAGTAATCGACCAAGACGTAAAAAAAATCAATTGATCGTTTACTTACCGATGATAAAACGGACTTTAGGGTTTTCGTGACAGATTCTTGGGATTGCAGCAACCAAAAGATCCATGCCCTTTCTGTAAACTAAACGGCTAGCAACTACTATTGTGACTGCAATATAACACGTTACATAGAGAGTATACTTGAGTATAATGAACAATAAGATTTATGTACAAATACTAGTGAATTAAAATGCACGACTACATACTAAAATTCTGGTCTTGTGCCGCCGGGTCGGGTTTAAACTGAGATGCAACTACAGCATTCGGTATAACTGACACCATTTGTGGATTTAGTGCTGCTCTCAGGACTGTATTTTCTTTACTTGATGAAAATTGGCACTTGTTATACGAATCTGATGCATTATCTGAACAAGCACGTATCTCTAGTATTCCATACCTTGTATGACTCACACAAATAACGTGGTCTATATCACTCAGTGTCCACTTTAACAACTTGTTTGTTAAAATACTGCTAGCATCAGCAAAGCCAAATAAACTATGATCTGTAAAGCAAGCCTTCATTCCCATTGTCCTTGCATGCAAAATTGCTTCATGACATAATGACGAAAAGGCTTGATGTCCATGTACGATGTTTATCTCCTCACGTATTACTATATTCCGAAAAATTGGAAAGAATCCATAAATTGTTGGAAGGGTAGCTTCCGAGTAGATAACCATAATTGGTACATAGTATACTTTTAATCCGTTGGTAAGATATCGGACACCTGTTCGGTTGCCATACGAATGTGTTATAATAATGACCTGATACGTTACAGATTTGAATGTTAATCATTTCAAAACTTTCAAATATAGAATTGCATGTATTGTTATTTACCTTGTGACCTCGTTGAATTAGTCTCTGTGACAATTGATAGAGATGACTCTCCACTCCACCCATATTCGGATAGAAGAAGTCAGACACCATCCTACATCGAATAGCAAATATACTTTGTCGGTTAATCGTAGTCAATATTTACACTTGACAATGTCATTAACAGCAAAATAATTACGCAATATTATACTGCATTTTGGACCGAGTAATGCCCTCTGTATAAAACTGGGAACACTAGAATTTGAAGACGTTGACTTTTATGGAGACATCATCGTCGATCGTTGATAACAAGATACTAATGATTCTGATATACTGAATGCAAACGCTGGCCTGAAGATTGGAAGAGATAGGATCAAATAGGTCAACAGGGTAAAAGACAAGCCAAATATGGTTCTATTTTGATATGGATAAATGTAATTTATCTGAAAATAACGGAATAAAATTTAATTTTAGGTTCAAATCTTGTGACACCCACATTTAAGAATATCAATTTTGAAATTTTAAAAAACAATCCATTTCAATATAAAAAACTGTAAGTCGGAAATGCTAATGTTGATGTCGCTCTCAGCTTGATTTTTGCCGAATTATTAAACGAATGAATTATCCAAAATGCTATGCAGTATACTGGTTTGGATAATTCCAGAGTTTACTTCTTTCTAATGACAGAGGCTGATCTACCCACCAAGAAACTCCGCCTGGATTCAGGTGAAAGTGTAAGTACATCTGTTGTCATGGAAAGTGCCAGTGAAAGCAGAGGAAAACAGATGTGGACAATAGAGGAGGATGTGGGGATTACGGAATACATAAGTCAATCGTTGCCAGGATTTTCTGCTGTGATCAAACAAAGGTAGTTCTTGGATATCTGATTAGTATTTTTACAAGTCGCTGGGTATTTATTAACAATGCGTTCTCAAGATATGCAGACTTCATTGTTCATGAAATAGATCAACAAGGCGATGTAGTTTATCTTACCGATTATACTAGCATACCGAAGAGAGATGATCAATCAACAATGAATAATACCAGCGCAAGCCCTACTGAATCTGTGAGTCAAGAATTTATATTATTTCAATGATTCTGTAAAATGAGGCTAATTTTTTTTTTGCCACATAGTCTATTCCCGAAGACGCTATTTACGAACAATTGAAAGCTTTGACTGATGAAGAGACGGCCGTAAATATCAAAGAGCTGTTCTCCAGTCGAGGTGAAAAAGACAACGTTGTTACGAAGGTGAGGTGGGAAACTGATTTTGCCGAATTTTTATACACGATTCGCTGATACTAATCAATTCGAAGCAGTCTATTGATGACAAGAACAAACGCACTGCTATCCATATGTTTATAAGAGAGCACTTTGGCAAAAAATTATATAGCGAGACGTTAGATGGAGCCATTAAAATAGGCAAGCACACGCCAAAATCGAGAAAAGGTAATTGACGCATTATTGATTATTTTACATGTTCATTCTTCGACAAGACCTCTTGTTATTGTAGACAGAAGGAATAGATTTCATAGTGGACCAAAGCCAAGTCAATGGTACTGTCAATTTGTACTTTATAAGCAATGCCATGATACGATAGAGGCTATAAATACCATTTGCAGAATTATGAAGTTGCGTATTTATTGTTCAACGTATGAACGTTTACTATCCAATGTCGGCGATGGTTTCACTAATCAGTTGTCCTTATACAGAGCAAATTCCAAACTCATGTCATATGCTGGAACAAAGGATCTCAGAGCTGTCACTACTCAAAGAGTGAGGGGTTCAAAGATCACGGCCGAAAGATTAGCTGGACTTAACAAGCGGTTTAAAGGAATAACCTTAGGGAACTTTGAGTATGTTGATTCGGATATTACATACCTTTACGCGTGTCTATTATCTATAACATATAACTACCCTTCTTTTTCCGAATGCTGTCAGATACGTCGATGCCCCGCTAAAACTTGGCGATTTGCGTGGTAATCGCTTTGACATTATATTAAGGTAAACATGTTACAATGGCGGAAATGCGCAGGTCTGAATTCTTTTGAATTTATGAAAAAAATTTTTCCAGGCACGTCCAAATAAGTTCTGAAGATTTGCTCTCCGATATACTTGCATCATTAAAAAATCACGGATTTATAAATTACTTTGGTAAGCCCCAAATAACAGATTTAATCTAAAAGAGTTGCTGATTATACTTATCTGATTTTAACCTGAATCAGGAATGCAAAGGTTTGGTACTAGTTCCATACCGACTCATCGAATAGGCTGTGCGTTATTACAAAACAATTGGAAAGCCGCCGTCGAACTCATTATGAAACCCCGTGATGGAGGTTAGGTTTTGTCGGGAATCTTTTTACCACATGTTGCTACTCAATGCTAAACTCGACATCTATTACTTCTACTTTAGAACACGAAGATGTGCGAAAAGCTAGAGAGCGTTGGATTGTAAATCAGGACGCAAATGAAGCTTATGCTTTGTTTCCCAAACGTTGCGTTGCCGAAAGACAGATATTAAACAAGTTCGCCCAAACCGGTGATCTTAGGGACTATGTTGGAGCTTTAAATGCTGTACGTATGAATGTATATTATACACATATTAAAACAGCGTGTCAAAATTTGACATTATTTGAACGTAATCATTTCTATAGATACCACGCAATCTTCGTCTTATGTACGTTCATGCTTACCAGTCTTACATATGGAATTGCGTAGCTTCCGAACGAAGGAGGCTTTACGGTTGTGACGGACCAGTCGTTGGAGATCTCGTCCTAGTCGATGACGAAGTGACAGGAGATGTCATTGATACTGATGACATCGTTAATGATGCGAGCACTGAAACAGAAGGCGACGTAGTTATGGTAGCTTGGTATTAATTTTGTCAGCATTCGTGTGATGGTTCTATCAGTTTAACGATTTTTTTGCTTAAAATTTGTGAACAGTATAAGGAGCCAAATGTTGTCATTGTAAATGAACAAAACATCTGCAATTTTACCATTGATGATGTGGTGCTCCCATTACCAGGTCATCTTATTATTTATCCAGAGAATGCACTGGGTGAAAAGTATGTCGAACTTATGGGTAAGGACAAATTGGACGCGAATAATATGACAAGGAGTGTGAGGTAAGTGCGGTTCTTAAAATATTTGCTTGCATGACAACCTTGACTATGCCTAACGCAAATTTGTAATCCCTCCAGAGACTATTCGCTGCCAGGTTCATACAGAAAATTTCTGGGAAAACCACAAGATCTGACATGGACTACTTTTCGTTACAATGATCCCAATATAGCTCTAATTCTAACAGACCTTGACAAATTAGAGGACAAACCAGAGCCTACATCAATCCCGAACGGGAAATATGTGGCTTTAAAGCTCAGTTTTAACTTACTAACCAGTCAGTATGCTACAATGGCCCTGAGAGAGATGCTTAAGAAAGATACTAGCGCAATGTCTCAACATAAGTTACAAATAGAGCAAACTGCTTGAAGCATGTAATTCGCAATTATGGGGAAAGTATTAGGAAACTTACATTGGAAATATTTATTTATAAAATTTACTTAAAAATACCCGCTACTCCCTATAATAAGATCTATCGAATAAATGAACCCAATTATGTATATTACCACAGATAGCATTTCTTTTCTGGATTCATTCTTGAATTCTTTTTACATTGGAACACTTCCGAAAAATGAGGCGTATTTTGGAGGACGCCGTTCACGCGCCATTCCGCAGGTGAATGAGGATCGGTCCTCACCTGAAATAAGACACAGCGTTAACAAAGGTATACAGAAACCAATAACAATGAACCTGTTAACTTACTCTTTCCACAGCAGTCTCGGGACGTGTCTTTGAACACCATGAACGTGCAAAGGATATGTAGAAAAGTTGTTCTCTAGAGAAATCCTGCAGGCCGGGAAGCACCTGATTCCGGTACTTCTTCTGATCTGGATCTTCATCAAATCTGGCACTCCAAGCACTATATGCTGCCCTTATCCTGATGATGTGTATTACGTTTAATATGTCAGAGTCGAACATATTGAATTATGCCATCATAAATGTAGTCCAGCAACAGCAACCTACCCTCCATTATCTGCTAGATTTTCGCCCAGTGTCAAGTTACCGTTCAAATGCGTGGGTTCACCATTTGGTCCAACGATCGTGTAGTTTGAATATTGCTCAATGAAGCATTTGGCTTTGTTCTCGAACGCTTCAATCGTAGCATTCGACCACCACTACAAAATTTTCGTCACCATGGATTAACAATCGTTATCTAATTGACATCTACATAACAAACTTTCCCTCCCTACCTGTGTTAACTTCCCGTACTTATCAAACATTCTCCCCGCATTGTCAAATCCATGCTGCAGAAATAGAACGTTTCGGATTAATAAAAGGAGTAAACAATACGCATCGGTAGAGATCGTAGTACTAAATACAGCATCGTACCGTAAGCTCATGGCCAACAACCATGCCTATGCCTCCAAAATTCACGTATTCAGGATCTTTAGCATGGAAGAAAGGTTGTTGGAGAATACCTAAAAAGCGGAAATTGATGTTTGTGACGACTTCTTAATAATGTCAACATATCTCAACACAATATGCATCTTACCAGCTGGAAAGACAATTTCGTTGGCCGTCGGGTTCTAAAATAATCATCGAACGATATTAATACAAGTGGATGACTCAATCCTGCAATCAGCATAATAATAAAAACGCTTACATAATATGCATTGACTGTTTGTGGAGTCATGAACCACACACCACGATCAACAGGTTTCCCTAATTCCTTCCAGTCATTATCGACCTTCCATTTAGCAGCACTCAGAATGTTTGAGAAATACTTTTGCTCATCTATAGCTATTTTTGCATAATATTCGGCTAAAGATTGTGGCGACCTAGCATCAGGTGTTGAGGTTGGATAGCCAACTTTTTTGTATATATATTCGACCTTTTCAATGGCTAATTTGCGGGTTTCGTCATCAAGCCAATCGAGTTCAGGAAGGCGGTTGTTGAATGCATTTTGGATAGCGGCGATAATAGAATCTGCCATTGGTTTGCTATCGCCTGATGAATCATACAAACACGTTAACAGACGTTCGAATCACCCAATCGGTTAATTGAATTACTATACGCACAGAATTAAATTTCGCGTACTTACCAGAAAAGGCTTTCAAGATAAAGTATCTCCCTGCTAACTGACCCATAGCCCTATCCACTTCCCTCAAACAAACTTCCCATCTTTTGGGTTTCACACTGCTATCTATACCCCTTAGTGCAGCTTGCAACCTTCTCATTGGCTCTCTAAAACTTTCATCCAAGTATTCACCATAACTTGATATTGTCTGCCAAATGAAATACACCTGAAGAACCTCTGTTGGTGTATTCCTTATAAGCTCGTCAAGATTCTTTACGTACTCAATTGATGTGACTATAACCTTTGAAGGAAGTTTGGACGATTTGGGCGCAAGCGCCTTAATAAAATCTACCCACTGAATTGCAGTGCTGAGTTGGTTGAGTTGCGAGAATGTTTGCGGGTTGTATATCGCTTCTGGATCGTTAAACACCTCACTATAAAAATATATTTGATCATGTACCATATTAATACATATAACTGTCAAAATATCACAAATTTCTATTACTGATAATTGCGAACAAAATCGACAATAAATATATTCACGCAACATTTTGATTGTAAAAACGACTTACGGCGGTAACGAAATTTTTGCCAAAGCGGTCTCAAAATCAACAATTTTTCCTGCCGAATCCGCCCATAAACTTGACCAATATTCTTCCAACCCTTTTTCAAAAGCTGCTCCAACAACGTCTACGGGATTACTTGCATCTTCATCATTTGTAGTAAAATCATCTTGACCACGCAACGTCTTATCAAGTAACTCTGCCACAACTTTCTTATAAATGTCTAAGATTTCTTTCTCTTGATAGTATTCCTTTGATGGTAAACCCAATCCACTTTGATACAAGACTACCACATTTGCCTCCGGATTCTTAGAATCAGTTTCAACTGCAAAGGTCAGCAACGGCGAAACACCAATCCCGGCAAGGTAAGCGAGTGTGTCTGTCAGTTGTTTGCTGTTCAATTTTGTGACATTCTTTTTATCGACGTTTTTGATATTCTTTCCATCTTTTCCACTCAGATGATACAACAACGAATCTTCTGGCGCAACTGGGAACCGATTCATTATTTCGGCTAAAATAGGATTTAACGGCTCTGCACCAATTTTGCTAATGACAGACTCATTCATGCAAGATTTATATAATGACTGAAGTTTGTAAAAGTTTTGTTTGTCAATAACACTGTCTGGAGGAGGAAGGCTAGGTGCTGATACTTCATCTGGTTCTTCGTAGTCACTTTCAAGAATATCTTTCAAAAGTTTCTATATCGACAAGAGAGATCTTAGAGATAAGTAACATGCTTGATATAAAAGGCACAAATTTCTGTAAAATGGCATCAATAACGTATTAGAATATAAATATAAAAGTCTATTACTTGATTGTCCTGATATAAACTATCAAAATAACCATATCGGCCCTTGTCATCTGGAATAACATTCTTCTTCATCCATCCACCACCTAGTATGTTTAAATACATATGAATAGTGTCGAAAAAAAAATCATGTCGGCCACATATACACTGTTACTTACAAGAATACTTGAAAAAGTCGTCGCACGGATCAACCGAAGTATCAATGTCGGATAGGATCTTGGCAGCGGTAAGTACGCAGTCTGATGTCAAGCACGGTGCCTAATGTTATATAATCAAAACGATGTCAAGAATCTTTTCTTATTATAAGTGTTGGGCCATATTACTTCTTCCCACGCCGAATTACATACATCAATGGTGCTGTTATCATTATCATTAGGCGGATTGTCAGGAAGAGGCTGCGGACTGGGGTTGGGTATAGGTGCAGGTCTGTTTGACACCCCTCTTGCATATAGGCCAGCAAAAATACATGTCAGCACCAGTAGGAACAACGAAACCATCGTTAGCAGCAATACAAGCTGTGGAGATTTCTTATCCCGTCCTGGCACCGGTGCAGTGCGGGTTCTTCGAGGGGGCCCACGGTTAATGGGTGGTGCAGATTCTGGGTCATTGGGTGTACGGGATTCTGTTAACAGCGGAGCATCCTCAGCTGAAGGTGATATGGATCGACTCATAATGGTCAAGCGAGAAAAGAGAAAGATGGGTAAAGCAAGATATGGGCGCTTGGGACACAAATATATTCCCAAAATGTATACAAAAGGTTGATCAGAAGACCAGTCATTGTATATGTAACAATTGTGTTCTATAAACAACGCCACCGAAAGATTTCAACACTATTGGCGGGATTCAAATTTGCCAGAATCCTTGTCGATCAAAATATAATCCTCTTCATCAATAATAATAATCTATTTTTAATTTAATGATTGTTACGGACGACAACGACAGAAGAGCATAACATTATTACTATAATTTAAAGTCCATTTTTCTCATAGCTCGCAGGATCACGTTACAAGACTTCTTTGCTGTTATTGTATTTCTGTATTGGTAAGACTTGACTTCCATACTAAGAATAACAAGTAACCGTTCACAGTATGACACAAATATCCTATAGTCATTATAAGATGCACACATTAATTAAGTATGTCTATATTTACCAATCTTAACTATCAATAACAAAATCTTTTAATCATCCATCTTCGGTTAATATTAACGGGAGCCACTATTACTATGCGCTATTCAGGTGTTAGATGTTAATTCTGGTATTGTTATTCGCCAGCAGTAATAGACCAAAAATTTGTTGACGTCTAGCACGTTTTATCGGGGATCATTATGTAGTTGATTTTGATAAAAGTCAAATTACTTACAAAAAGGTTGACTACGGTTAGAACTCGTAGTTATTAATAATTTCCTTTTGCATTATTACAATATATTACAAAAAGCTGAAATGGATTAGTATAAAGTGCACTTATTACAACATCGTCATAAACTTGCGATGGATCCACGGCACGTGCCATGCACGATTTACAGGGATGGATGGCCAGTACGAAAACCATCATTATCATTAGCTTGTCATAATCAAGGGATCACCAGTCTAAATTCCGAATTTATACAACCGGAAGAACTTTAATTTAAAATTGCTCACCAAACACCCGGTTTGCAATATCTCATTCTGACGGCTATGATGGTCGTTTTTATAATTCGACTGTCGATTCCTAAACTATGCCCTAATTTAACCCCACAAAAAGGGACGAATATACTTAGTGTGTTACAAGATTATCCGCGGATATTTGCAATAGATTACCCCAAATAGGATAGTACAGTCGATTGCCGATAATTCGACCCCCCATAATTCGACCTTTCCGGTAATTCGATCGCCTTGAGTGAGACCCGATTTTTTCATATGATTTTTCTTCCTTTAATTCGATCGAACTTAGTAAATTTCGATCACTCGTTAATTCGACCACTTAAATAATTTCTATTCAGCCAATACGTATAAATAATATTAATATTACAATTATGTTCGTTAATTCGACCATGGTCAATCATTTCCATTTAAGGGTTAGTTGATTGGCTTTTTCCGATTATTCGACCGGCTGTATCGGTATTAATTTTGCGATAAAAATTTCGATTATCCGACCGGCACTAATTTATAATAAAATTCTGATTCTTTATTCCGTCATATGTTTGTTTCCATCCAAAAATGTCTCGATCGAGAAAAAAGCCTTATGTTACGTTAAGTGCCGAACAGAAGCAGGATATATGTCAGCGAAAAGCTGAAAACCCTCAATTATCCAACTTGGCACTGGCTATAGAATATTGTACAGGAAGAACAACCATTCAGAATATTATAGCTCGATCAGAAAAATGGATAAGTATCGATATTAACAAACCTTATGCTAAAGAATTAAGAAACCGAAGGCCAAAATGGCAAACGTTGGAAGAGGCCCTATCATTATGGACGTCGATTGTTATCAATCAAATTGAATTGCATCGTTTATCTTTGCTTAAGCAACCATCTATTACAAGTTTCTTATGCTAAGTTTTCAAATAATAAAATTGTGTTACCATTAAGTACATATGATTGGATATTCGTTAATTCGACTTTTACGTTAATTCGACCGATGACCGCCGACCGCTAGTGGTCGAATTATCGGCAATCGACTGTACCAGTTTCAGTACCAATGTTAACAGCCAATGCAAAGGATTATCGCGTCAAATGGGCAAAGTCTCATCTTAATAAAAATTGGAAAAAAGTTGTCTCTTCTGATGAGACAACCTTCCAATTAGTTCGTAATACTACTTTAGTAAGATATAAAGTGGGACAAGAAAAGCCGCGGCGTGTAATTGTCAAACATCCACTCAAGGTTTATGCTTGGGGTACTTTTTGTTCACAGGGAGTTGTCGGATTTCATTGTTTTGCTGAAAACATGAATGGGGAGCTTTATCGGAAAATTTTAATGAAAAATCTTTCTCTAATGCTTCAAACCTATTGGGAAATCATGGATATTCCAACAAGACAACGACCCCAAGCACACTGCCAGGTTAAGAAAAAAATTTCTGAAAAAAAAAGTCCAAAAGTTCTCGATTGGCCTTTGTACTCATGCGACTTAAACCCTATAGAAAACTTATGGGCAATAATGAAGAAAAGGGTAGAAAAGAGGGTAAATCAACGTATTTTTAAAAAAAATTAATTGAATTAGATGATTTTTACAGATTATCCGACTAGAATGGGATAGCGTCGATAAATCTATGAAACTGTTATTGAAAAGGGGTTTAACAATTGACCACTAGATTTTTATTTTTATAAATTTACAACATTACTTATGTGCAGACAAAATTTTATGTAACATAAATACAAATTGGTTGAGAAATAAAAAATTTAAAATTCTCATTATTTTCCGCCACTACTGTAAATGTGTCGATTTCACTTCGTTATTTCCATTTTTATTTCGTCGCTCAAAATAATATCCGAATAAAGTACTCAATTTATTCGGATAATTATTCTCATTCAATCCATCTAAATAAGTTGTATCGACAATATACTCTTGCACAAACAATTCCAATGCATCCAAGCGCTCCTTTGTAGACTGTTCCAGCAAATCCAACTGATTTTTCAAGTTTTCTGACAATTCTTGAGATGCGAAATTTCCTGACTCAAATGACTGGTTTGATAATGACGTCTTTGATTTTCGTTGTCGTTGTCGCTGTTGGAATGGAATGACAGAGAACGATTGATAAAGCTGCGAACGTGTTCGTGGAACAAAACAGCAACAGTAGAATTGGACCCAGCCCCATGGTCGTAGGGGATCATTGCCTGAAAAATTCGATTAACGGTAACTTAATAAAGATACAAATCGAATAAACCTTCTGATTCGGTCGATTATGGTTCTAACAATTAAAGTAAGGTAGTAGTGCATTACCAAAGAGAATAGCGTATAGACTTGCAGAAAGAGCCCATGCACCACCGAGTAAACCGATTAGGCCAAGCGCCTGCACGATGATGGTAGTAATTAATATTGTGTGTGCCAAAAGATTTGTAATAATAGATTACCGAAACTCACCGTGTGCGATCTCGATTTGTTATGTCCAAGTGAACAGTATTAGCAATAATAACCATTATTTGTTTGCCCAAGTTTACATAGGTTGTTCTCCACTTACCTAAGCTCTACTTCAGTTCTGACAACAAAACTGCTAGCCCTTATAAAAAGTACCGTGTAATAATTAGGATTTAATGTATCTGGATGGTAAGACAATGGTCCGGTGGTCTCTAGCATAGAGTGAGCAACACATGTCTATACGTTATCATTGTTGAACTATTCTAAAGACTTTTCGGCTTACCTAATGAAGTAGTGATGTAAGGTACACGAATAAGGCCAGATGGCATGCCGATAGTAGCGAGCGCGTTTGGTTTGATTATATGTCTCTCATTCCGATTGTAAAACAGAGTATGAAACTGTTGGTAAGAAAGAGTGTACGCCGACTGTTGATATAACGAAATACTTAAATTTGGGTCAATTTTATCAATTTCATTAAAGGTTTGATTGTATTCGTCGCTTGAAAATTCTTGTTTTTATAACAACGCAGAAAAACAAGTCTTAGTTCCATGAGATAAGATATAACAATTTTCAATAAATATAATAGCCTGCTCCAAACCGTAAGCTTACCTGTATCACTTGCTACTATACGCATCCCAAATGCTAAGTCAGAATCGCTGGTAGTATTTGCGTCAAAAGTGGGGTCAATTACAATATTAACTAATGCAACTCCAAGTAGTCCGCTCAAATTGTCTACCGGTTGGACATGCAGATTGAGCGGAGGCATAAAAGCAACGTTGTTTTGTTTTATGCTGGTGCCAGTTACCACTGTAGGCGGCTGTTGTTTGATGTACTGGTTGCACCCATCTAAACCTGAATGTGTTCCATCTTGTAAAATTAATTAATATAGTATTACAACATTTTTCTCGATAGTTGATTAATACTTTTACTTTGTCACTCAAATAACGAGCATTAAACGTTATTTGCTCAGTGCTTTTACTTACTATTGTATAGCAATGCACAACTTGTGGTAAAGTTGTAGCCAAACGTAATAGTTACTGTTGGAAGCGGAATGCTGTTTACTGATTTTAATTCCGTCTTTATTATTGGAGTATCGTTGACGACGTCGACTATAAGAATGGTTGTATATCCAAATAATAGGACAAGAAATAAAGTCATGGTAAAAATTCGACATCTTCGAACTAGTTTTGGCTCAGTCTTGCGGTTTTTATTGAAAATTTGCATTTTTCAAATTTTTAAGTTTGATCGACCCGCCTATATATATTGGGGTTTAGATATCGGTAGCCACGGGACCTCTTATCGTTATATGCATAGCCATATTTGAAGTTTTTTTCTGCCGATCATCGCCGATCACTTTCAATAGTGAAAAAACGCAAACTTCAAATCCTTAAGGTTTTTTGAAGGAACCTTGCGCTATAAGAAAATGTGGTTACTTTTTTAAATTTTTAATAAAAAATTGGAAAATATTAAATAAAAATGATTTTACATTTGAAGGAAGCAAGCTACATTCATAAAAACTATGCCAATGCATACCCCATAACACGCACTTTATAAGAAAATAATACTACCTTTTCGTTTCTATGACAGAATCGTAAGTTTACAAATGTAAACCTTTTTTTATTTCGTATTTCTCTTTTTTTATAAAAAAATTTAAGAAAAATAACCACATTTTCTTATAGCGCAAGTGTTATACTGTGTATTGGTATAGTTGTTATGAGCATAGCTGGCTTCCTTCAAAAACCTCAGTACAGTGAACCCTCCATAAATGCACGCCCTCGGGAATGGGGGAAAGCGTGCATTTATGGAGGGTGTGCATTTAGAGAGGGTAAGAATTTGATTGGATGCACGTGAAATTAGGAATTATAAAATATCATTGGTTATTTATTATTAAAAATTTTGATCCATCGTTGTCTGTTTCATTGCGGTCATCTTTTTTACATTAATGCATTTGTCAATATCAAGAGCTTTGACGTGTTTGAACAATTCCTCAGCATTATCCTGTTGTAGAAAATTTTTGAAGACTCGTTAATACTGATTATTTTATAATCGTGGGCACAGAATTTCTTTATTTGGTCTTTGCGTACAGAAATTTCTTTATATGGTCTTCGTCTATAATCATGGGTACAAATTTTGTGTAATTTCTTAGCGTAACACTACTTATATCACATGAAAGTCACGGGTGTGCATTTAGAGAGGGAGGTTTACCTATGGTGGGAATTCGAAAAAACCGTGCAGTGCAGAATATGGAGGGTGTGCATTTACGTTTAATTCCCAAGCTCGGGAATGAGAGGTAGCGTGCATTTATGGAGGGTTCACTGTATCTTGTCTTGAATTGACCAAGACTAAATAGAAAGAAAGAGAAACAAATTATTGCCCGTATGATGAAGACTATCAGTAATAGTTTTAACGACTATTCCCTTATCAGCTATTTTTCACATAACTTTAAACTCCGGGTTTTTGTGATTTGTGAAATACGATTGTTTTTGTTTACGGAAACAACTATGACAGTCACGATATTATGTTATAATGCCAGACTTTACACTCCATAAACCATATTATGTAAAATTACTTAAAAGTGTGTTAAAAGCGTGTAACCGCTTTCCTTGTTAACTTATCTAAATGAATATGCCCGATTTATTTCGTTCTATTCTTGTGTGCAAACGAAAGTGCCCACTGCTTACGAGATGTTATCTTCGAAGATTTATGCAAAAAATACAAAAAATTTATTCCTTATTTTATTGAAGAATGTCAATTTAATATACATGGCGTAAAGCCTTTTTAACTGTTTAAAATAATAAGAAAAAATTTGGATTATATGTACCTTTTAACAGAGTATACAAAAAATGGTATATCACTGCTGATTGTCTTGGCTATAGTAAAAGAGAATCCCTCTCTTTTTCGCATGCAAATTGTATTCGAAACCCCCGTCATTGAAACAACTAAATTTACCGAAATTATACTCACAGCAGAATGGAGAAGCGTACGCTAGTAGTTGTATCGGAAATAAAAATAAGCTTTAATGGGTTTGTAAAAAAAAGAAATTCGAAAGAAGCGTGATAGACAAGCAGCGAGTCATTGTCACTCGATATATCGTCATTGGTATCTGTGTAACATTAGTGTTAACTCTGCAATATGGCAAATGAACAAATTGCCACTTGATGGCGTCGAAATCTTGCGGAATAGTCATGATTAAATCACAACATGACGACAACAGACAGTGCAACTAAATAATACAACTACGAAGAAAGGTTTTTAATTAAATGCTTGGAAAGCAGTAAATGCGATGGTCAATTTCTGGCTGGCAGTGTGCCCAAGGTTTATAACCAGCAATTAATTATAAGGCAATAAGATGCTCATGTATTTAATCTCTTCGAACAAGCAAAATATTCGGTTGGCAATTACTATAATAATAGAACGTATGTCCTTATCATCCATGATATTTTATAGAGAAGCAGAAACGCCTCGTATTCTTGCATAAAAGCATTTAATGTATAAATAGTTATTTGGCAAAATTTGAACAAGAACAATCTAAAAAGCCTTGTTACTTTGAATAAAATATGTGCTTTGTTCATAACAATAGTATATTTATCATAATACCGAGTAACAATTAACCTGAAAACGGGATGTATTTAAATTGATTTTGTCTAAATTGTCTCCATAAGGTCAATATCTTCAAGGAAGACCATTGTCATCACTCTTCTCCGTCTTCTCACTAATTCCATTCTCTCTATTACTATTTTCTTCCTCTTTCTCGTCTTTATTCCCATTTTCTGCATCTTGATCATCAATCTCCTTCAATATGTCTCTAACTTCTTCATTTTCATATACAACACTCTTGGCATTTCTTATAAATTCTCCAATTTTAATGCCGTCTTTCTCTCCATCAGTCTCCACACCGCTACTAGTGTCAACAATCCACGGTTTAACTGTTGTCGCTGCATCAATCACATTATCTGGTGTCAGTCCGCCTGCCAAAATAACCGGCACTCCTGCATCATGCACTTTTTTAGCAAAACTCCAATCGAACGTCTTCCCACTTCCACCAGAATACTCAGAGCCGTGCACCTTGGTATCTAGTAACACGTAGGCGTTGTAACCGGGTTGAGTGACAAGAGTGACATTTTTGAATGATTGATCTATATGAAATGCTTTGATCACCGGAACCGGCAGGTACCGAGCAAGGTCAAGTGGCTCATCTCCATGCAGTTGAATAAGATCCAATTTTATGTGGTCCGTAATCGTAATGATTTCATCAATGGATTGGTTTTGAAATACACCAACGATTAATGGTTTTCGCGCTCTGTTAACCCTTTGTGCGTGGATATTAAACCAGACGTCTTCTCCTGGCAGAATCGTTCTCGATTTCTTTTCAGGTTCAAATTTATCTGATGAGAATAAATTTTCCGATTGCAGTTCTCGAATCACGTTGACAATCTCTAATGCACGATCAATCGTTACTTGCCGTCTAGACTTGGCAAAGATTAGTCCGATTAAATCAGCTCCCGCGTCCGCCGCTTCAATAGCGGCTTCAACCGTATTTATACCACATATTTTCACTAGCGGACTCTTGGGCCAAGTACTAGTTTTTTGTAGTTCTTGTTCAGGTTGGTCATCTCTTTGTGCGTCGTGTGTTGGAGGAGCGATGCCTAGAATTTGTTCGATAAACAATCGTTTGTCTTTCGCTTTCATCAATGCTTCCCCAATTAAGAATGCACCCACACCTTGATCGAGGTAGGGCAATACATCATCGCGTGTGGATATACCGCTTAGCGCGGCTAGAATGACATCCTTGGGAGCCAATTCAGCCAATCGTGACGTAGTTCCCACATCAACTTCAAAATTATGTAGGTTGCGGTTATTGACGCCAATCACTTTAGCACCCAAAGCAAGTGCTCTTTTCATTTCTATTTCGTCATGAACTTCGACTAACGGTTCCATTCCTAAATTCTTTGCAAAATCGTACAACTCAACCAGTTGCTCATCCGATAACATTGAGACTATCAAAAGAATAGTATCAGCTCCATATAATCTAGCCTCCATGATCTGATAAGTATCTACAATGAAGTCTTTCCTTAATATTGCTGGTCTGTTTGGAATGGACGATAGAAGATCTCTCACTTGGCGCATGTCATTTAAACTACCCTTGAACCATCTTCCTTCGGTTAATACCGAAATAACAGATGCACCTGCGCGGGTGTATTCTAATGCTTGCTGAGCAGCATTCGCCGATAAATTAATGTTTCCTTTGCTAGGCGATGCTCTTTTAACTTCAGCCATAATGGCAGGGTAATCGGGAAGAGTTTGTTTGATTCTAGCCGCAAAGTCGATCAATGGAGGTGCGACATGTAATGCAAGTAGCTTTTTGAGATCAGTCGTGCTAGTTCCGGGTTCCTTCTTTGCCGCGGCGACGTCAAGTAGCCGCTGTCTGTATATTTTATCTAGAATGCTGGGCACTGATCTAGTAATCAGGGTCGTGCTTGCTAGAGGAGCACCAATACTATAAGCAGGATTATCTTCCCATCTGCCTCCTTCTAGTCTCAAAAAATTTTCTAAAATAGTTTTCCCGTGTTCACTGAGTATACTCTCTGGATGAAATTGCACGCCTTCAATAGTTAACTCTCGATGTCTTAAACCCATTACGATTCCACTTTCGGTCCAAGATGTCACTTCCAATACATCTGGTATGGAAGATGGTTCGGCTGACAGGGAATGATATCTGGTAGCAGATATTTCGGGGGGAACATTTGTGAATAAACCTTTGCCGTCATGTATAATTTTACTCGTCTTGCCATGCGTTATATCTCCGATGCCTGAGACTGATGCTCCATAGACGTGTGCTATGCATTGCTCACCTAAGCATACTCCCAGGATCGGTATTTTGCCTGCATAGTAAGGAATGACGTCTAGGGATATGCCCGAATCAGTAGCCGGATGACCTGGTCCAGGTGAGATAATGATGTTTCGAGGGGAAAGCGCATCGAGGTCAGAGAGAGTGACTTGGTCATTACGAAATACCACCACATTTGCACCTAGCTCACTGACATATTGGTATAGATTCCAGGTGAATGAGTCGTAGTTGTCTATCAGGAGTGTTGTCATTTAGAATTGCTTGACAATTAAAGTAGTTGGTTTTGGTGCATTAATTCTTGAAGTGTAAGTGTGGCTTTCACGTGTCTTGCGACTACGGATTGAAACGTGGGATTAATGTATGACAAACTGATAATCGCACTTATACATGCAAGCTAATCGTGATCAAAACGTGGGCTTTAGAATAATTCTTGATGAAACATTGTGCTTGCGCATTCGGAGATGGGAAAAGGCTACAATCGTAAAGAATAATAGGTGTCGCGTTTGCTTACGCATATGGTGAAGGTGATTGCCTTATTACTATGCGTCACAAAATCACACATCTTAAACCCCATGTATTTCTGAAAAAAAGTCTTTGAGGCACGCATAATACACACAGTTTAACAATCCTTCATGTTTGGAACCAATGAATGCATTCTCAAAAAAACAACTGCCATTCCTCTATCAACCATTATTTATATTAAAACGGTCTAGCAATGCGAGTTATTATTACTGTTACAAATAAGAATTATGATTTAAACTATTAGTAGAACGGAAACTAAAATTCAATAGTTAATCGTCACCGCCATCATCCCATGTCCCAAACCAGCTATTAGTCTCGTTAGATTCATCTAGTTCCTCGACTTGATCTTCATGCCGATTTTCAGTTTCCGCAGAATCCTCTTGAAGTTCATCCTCTTGACTAAAGAACTCCATTGGGAATATTGCCCTAAAAGATAGTAAATATATGCATAAGACCCCAAGATAAAATTCAATGACTAAAGGTATCTACCTCTCATGCTCAATTTACTCACCCATGCGACGAATGTCGAGAGAAGTAGTCAAAGTCGATAGAAACAGCAGCAGCCAATGTTACCGCCCTCTCATCGAGTGTCATCTCCCTGACTTGTCCTTCAGTTGCATCCATCCTAATAACATATTGTCCCGTATCTGTGAAGATCTCTCGGCCAAATCCTCTAAAGTTTCGATCAACCTTTCCCAACACTCCGCCTCGCTCATTTTCTAACGTAAAGTTCCAAGTCCAAAAGCCGCCATCTATCTTGGCAAATTGTCGTTGTCTTTCGGGATGTGAGAGTTTGGGTTCATCAAATGGAGATTAGAAGATATTCAAAGCCAACTTAGCCTATTAAATATGATATCTTACTTGACAAATAGATTGTAGCGTCTTCGCCAGAAATGCCACTGCTGTTGAACCTCTCCTATTGGTTCATCTTCCGCCGTACTGACAAATAAACGCGAGTTTATCCATGCAAACGGTCGCCACAGCTTCAAGGTCACATTTCCGTTTACATCCATTACAACGGCTGTAAAGCTGCGATGCGTTCTAAATGCTTGTCTGAGAAGTAAAGACGTGAATGAGGTTTGTTGCTCTGCTATGTATCCAACATTATGACCGCTTGGATCAAGAATGGCATATTTATTTGCTTGTTCAAACCCCTTTTACAATTAGATGTCATTATTAATAATGTATAGTGATTACAACTAACTCTAGGCCATTGATTATGACGTTGTTCACTTACCAAGAATACGTTTAGCATTTCTAATTGCCTTGTCACTACCAGAGCCGAATTCGCCAGTATCATGGCTGCAGGACTGGTACTAGACAAAACATCAGCCCGATTATGTGGCAAAGTTACGCTTGTTTTGGTTGATGGGAAATAGTATGCCGAGCCGGACTTATTTAAGTCTGTATCTTCATTTCTCTGTAGAATTGCGATAAAACAGACAAGCAAGGTTATCGTGAAACGTAAGCAACGGAATCCTTTAATTTAAAGCGACGTTTGAATTAGATCAAGTTGCCCAAAGAAACATACAACTTTTACAGTACCAAATTCAGCCGGCGACTTTACTGACGAGTGACTTCTTATTAGCGTGGAAATAGCGGGTACTGCAGGACGTATATGTACATTATAGTTTGATAATTGTTTGCGTGTAAAATGCAAGGGTTCTCTGCAAACGCGCGTAAAAATGCTCTGCATTGCCGACAGTAATAATAAGACACTGATTGCTTGACCCGATATATCGTATTACTAATGTTACACAAGCAATAAGATATAAAATAATACTTTTTTTCCCTATCGTAAAGAAAAGCGTGTTGTCATGACTGGGGAAGTATGTAAACGATAAACGCAGTAACATTAAAACAAAGGCTTTATAAAAAATGGTAAGAGAAATATCAAATTATCGCTAAGAATTTAACTTACCGCATGATATTTATGCAATAATATTAGTTGTCATTAAGTTATAAGTGTACTTTTACTTGAAGTTACAGAGCCTTCAATATTAATATTAACATCTAATTATAAACTTAAATTATAGCACGATTAGAAGTATTTTGAAGTAAGAGCAGAGTGAAGAAATTGTTAACATCTATGACAGCCAAACTCTTCAGCAATATCTATATAGATAAAAAGAAAACTAAATATGTTAAGAAGAGCGAAAAATAAAAATTAAGAAGAAAGAACGAAAATGTAAAGGAGAGTTATTCTTAGCTATTTCCAAAAATTTGTATCCCGATCTCATATAATTTGCTCGTTTATTGAACTATAAAAGTCAGGACTTTTTGTTTTCTTTGGCTTTACTTATTTATTATTAACTTTTTAAATTTGCGTAATTTTATTTTTTGTAATAGTAATTCTTTGGTTGTTAATTATTCTTTCTGCTTATTTTTTTATCTTATGTAACAAACTATTTTCCAATCACTTTATAAGTTTGCTCACTGCAACATTGTGCTTTAACACGGTTCCAGACATTTGGTGCTTTCTCCACCTCACGGCTACATCCAGAGCCCTTTTCGGCTTCTATTGATTTTTTCTAATTAATTTTTGTATTTTTTGGTGAAGCGAATAATGCAAAGTGACATCACATTCTGGTTTTGTTGCTTTGCATACCCCATATTAATATTATTTGAAGTTAGAATTTTTTTATAGTCTAGAATCAAAAACGTCATAATAATAAGCTTTTTTAGCCAGAAAAATTTACGACTGATACGATAAGTCGTATGGATACGCTAACAGCGCTAGGTCGCTTTGTGTGTACGATTGCTTGCGCCTTGCACTGCTCAGAGCTCACCGTAACTCAGCATCAGTAATAACTCATGGTGAGATTGCATTTACTTTCTCCTCGTTTATACTCTAATTTTGCTTTTTATAGATTGTCTACTATTACTATGTAACCTTAGCAACAGCCAACTGGTTCTGCATAATAATTAGTGGAGAAGTAAGGAAGATTCGCAACCTTGACTTCAGATTTGTATGTTCGTGTCCTGTATGCGAAAGGGTGAACCCCAACCTCTGATAGTGTAAATGATAGATCATCTCTCTTGCTTTACCTCTAATCTCGTAATGTCACAATATTTCTTCTGAGGTATTAACGACGGAGGAGCCTCGATATTTGAATCTAAACGGAAACTATATTATTACGTACTGACTTTCACACACCCTAATGCATTGTTTCACATAACACGTACATGTTGGCAGATCCAACGATGATGGCAGCGCCTTTTCAGCAACAAGAATTTGTTTAAGTTCTTAAATGGCTTAGAAAGGCTAAGGCTTTGTTGGAGGAACGTATGAAGACGATACTGGGGATATCGTCATTGATTGATATGATGGAGTATTGTAGATGTAGATGGCGATGCTGAGTTACAGTAATGAAGAGTGTACTAATAATATTGCGCAAGGCTAGGCGAGTTCTATATCAAACAATGGTGGTTGTTTCCTTTTACCTTTACATTAGAATTAGAATTCTTCTGTTTGGTACGTCTTGAATTAGGCGGGTTAATAACAAGCACGGTATGTTATGCTGCTAATAGTGTAATAATGTGGGTACTTGCATTGTGGCTCAGCAAAAAGTAGTCACTGTTTAAAGATTTCGCTATAGCCCAGTATTCCTTAGACAAATAACTGCATAATCGTTTTTTTTTAACACACAAAAATAAGAAGGAAAATTTTATTAAAAGGATAATACAGGGAATGAAAATTAACGGATCATCGATATGATTCGTTTTAAATTTTCCCCTTTAAAGTGTAGTTTTTCTCAGCTCTCTCAGAGTCGTTTCCGCCTTTTCCTTAATGTTTTTAAAATCAAGTTCGTATCCGTCTTCGGGAGTATATTCATCCCTTCCTTCCGTTGACAATGGAACATAACTTTCTGCAATAGCAAACAAATCTGCAATTTTCTCATATACTTTTTCGCCATAACGATTCTTGTCCCTAAGAAACATTTCTAAATATTGTTTAATTAAATCCTCACGTTCACCTTCAGAATTGGCTAGTTGATCGAGTATATCTTCGTATACTAAAAGTACGGTTTCTGATAATTTGTAGGGTGGGTTTGTAACAGATCTGTATTGATCTTCTCCGAGTATCCATCCAGACCACAAGAAATAATCCTTCTCCCCTCCACGATAAATCATAAGACATTGGTATGACGCGTGATCTACGACAAGATATGCATTCTGATTTCTATACATTCCAAGGTAAACATTGACATTATCTGCGTTTTTGTTAACAAAGGCTTGAAAAGGTTTTAGAAGTTTTTTCCGATTCCGATTATTCCAGTTATTATTTTGATTAAATCCCCAATCGGTTTTGTGACGAGCAAATAAATGTTGTAATCCTTTCCTGACATAATGTACGCGAGACTTGTCAAAATGCGCAAAATCCGGGTCGAGTACATTCGCGTGCGCATAAGTTTTATACACGTTATAAGATTCGTATGTATTTAATCTGATTTGATTTTGACCAGATACGGTTCCAATCCAATGCGTGCCAGTAAAAGAATATCGTCCGTCAAGTAAAGTCTCACGATGACTGTGTCTAGAGATATAAAACCAATGACCATTGAGCCAATTTGTATTTTCTTTACGGCTATTCTTATACAGTCCAATCCAGTCCCATTTTGATGGCGTAATAATGGACCATTCGAATTCGAGATGTCCAGATTTTATAATGCATTTTATGTAAGAAATATCTCTTCCCTCCAATTCGTTCGTACGTCTTTGGACGCGAATGTTTTGTTGATGTTTATCCATGGACGTAATAGAGAGAAAACTTTGTCGATAGAAGAAAATTTCCGAGTGAGAAATTTTTCGCTTATATTTATACTGGGATTGTTATTGTACTAGTAGTACAATTAACGATTGAAAATATGCAGGGGCATATGGCTTAGAAACATCTTCAAAGATATCGGATTTTATTATTCCCGGTAACACGACCGCACGTATTTGTATCAATTTCAGACGTCTTATAAGATAAAAAAAAGTGTTATCAATAATGGCTAAATATAATAGATCATAACAAATACGCTTGTAGTATCAATAAAGGACCGTAATACAGTTCACTCTGCGATTGGTTATTGTTCCAGTTAAGTGGTGTTCAAACATGAATATTTGCATCTATGAATATTATCTCTCACGACTTCATCATAAGGAAGCTCTTATTCATGATGTGACTTAAAACAATGCAAAGTGATTTGTAAAAGGTCTTGTTCATGATTTCATATGAGGAAAGAACACTTATTATGGTGATTCTATGGGTGTCCAAACAAGCAAATTTACAGGCACTTACGCGTGATCGACAGTTCCCGAATTCAGAAATCAGTGTTATTATTATCTTTGCTGAATATTTTTTCCGATCAACAGACTAATTATGAAATAGTGTTTGTTATTAATAACTCTCGAGCATAATTGTACACTCACTACCAAAAAGTATTGGCCGAAATTTGTCGATCAATAGTAAAACATATGAAAAATCCAATTTTTCAAAA
>CAJVPJ010000196.1:0-35889 GCA_910592205.1 Paraglomus occultum | reverse complement strand
TTTGTTAGTTGGAGACTTTATATATACTACTGTACTATTGCAATATATATTAATCGGGGTTTTCTTTCAAAAAAAAAAACAACAAATTGTGACGTAGAAATTTGTTAATAAAATGCCTGCAGTTCACCAGTAATAAAGAATATGAGGAAAAATAACGTATTTATGACGAACTTATTTTGAGAAAGAAAATTATGTGGCAGTTTATCAGTGATTATCGGTAAGAGAAAATATATGATAAACAGATTTATGTAATTTATGAGATTTAATTATGACATAACTTTATAAAGTACGTGTAGCGTTATCGGTAGATTAACGTAATTCTGACATTTATTATGACGTTTATTTTAAAAAAGGAAATATCTGTAGTATGGCAACCTGTGACATAATATGATGATGTGCCACAATCATATTGGAAAATTAATGGATCGGCAATTTAAGTGATTATATATCGATATCGGCGAAGCAATCACCAGATTGAGACTAGCTTGATTTTATTATTGGGCTTTACTATTGGGTTTTTATTATTTTATAATTTTCGAGAGGAAAGCAAACGAAAAGCGAGATTTTTTTATTATTTTGAGAGGATTGAAGAAAAAAAATGGTAAACGGGGCTTAAATATTGAAAAAAATTAATCATTATTATGATAACGATCACAGTCAATGTTTTCGATCATTATTCGTTACATTATGATTACTTTCATTCATCAAGAGAAAAATTGTAATTTATTTTGGAGCCTGTCGATAAAAATGAAATACTGCGGCACATTTGTTTCATCTCTTATAAATAGATGCGTGGTTCCGAGGGTGGAGGGTGGGCGAAGGTACAATAACAGTATATAAAATTGGTCGTATAAAATTTCCAAAAATCTTACCAGAAAAGGTAATTAAGGGTTTAGTGCAAAATATTAATCTGGGAAAGATATTCGTAAGCGGCGGTGTAATCGACGTATCAGGTTAAGATTGTGCGTCAAGTGATGAAGGGGAAAATTTACTACACGGTAATTTGTGTACCCTGCATATAATTCGACCAATTATGGCTTAAAATTTATTAAGGCTCACCAATCACTACTTCCAAAGACAAGTTTAATATATCAAGATTGTTAACGCTGCTCTTCCACATCCCGACCCGTCAGTTTTCAAATCTCACTAATATATTAAATGTGGATAAAGTTCCTCGCAATCTAATACCTTAAATTTGTATCACAAATGATGGGAAAGGGAATGTAGACGGCTTATTAATAAATATCTTATGTATGACAGCTAATAAGCACTATTACTTTGTCCGTCAGCTATTGGATAAGAAAACGCAACTATAATATTAAACAGAATGTATAAATATGCACACAAATATTCTTCTGATGGTCATTGAATCTTAGTCGATAACACGGAAATTTTCTTGACTGAGCTTGAGTCTTAGTCGACAACACAAGTATCAAATACTCACATTCTTTGTCGCTTGGTTTTTCCCTCTTCCTGTCACACCCCCAATCCATATCTACTCTAAAATAAAAACCGTCTTGCAAATATTCAACAAATGACCAAGCTAATTTGTTTAACTCTTATCGCCCTCGCCGTTCTTGCACTTGCAACTGCCATTATGGCAACTCCACTCCCAGTTAATGTTAGGTAATTCTATATTAATTAGAATAGTAAAGAGAGAGAAAAAAAATTTTAATAGTTGTAAATTTTTTAATGTTACCACTAAGGATATAACTTACTTCGTCTCGTACTTACCAAATTTTTATTTCTAAAATTATCGACTACTAAGTATGCAAAATTGCCCCAACGAGACTTGTTATAAACGCCAAGGGTTCTTGGTCTGCGATCCTACCCCACCGGGAAAGGGCCCTACCAACCCAGGGGCCTACGATAAATAATTGGTTCAAAGACTCAATACTCATTAGTCTACTTGCATTGTTAAATTGACAGAGTTAATCAAATTAATTTTTTATTGATGTAAATTAGTCACATGTGCATAATGTTTTAAGAAGTGAGCATCTGGTATGTTTGTTGTAGAATGTTAATTGAGTAAGACAACTACATGTATGTACTGTGAGCAATCTTACATCTTTATAAATAAATTATGAGGGTTAGATTGAGTTTTCAACAATTTCTTAAAGTCTCAAGTCAAGACACGAAAACATGTTTGACAATATAAAAGTAGATATTTTAAAATGAGCTTACCATGTTTGATATACTTTAACTTTAAATTTATTTGCGTTAAACGTATAAAATTAGCCAGTTAAAAATAATAATAATCTGGTTCTGCCTTCTGATAAGAGTTTCTTTCTCATTGTTATCTTCCAGTAAAAGATAAAAAAATAGGCAATACTAGTATTATGGATCGATATATTGAGGAATTAAGAATACCAAAATTAAGTTTTGACCGTTACTTTCTGCTTTAAACGCAAAGACTTACTATTAATAACGAGCAGACATTGAGAGCTTAGATCTCTAGAATCTGGTTTTTATGATAAATAACGTTTTGGCAACTTTGCGACGGATAGTTGTATCGATGAATTCACATAATAATCGTACTTGAGATTCTGGATCAATTTTCCTCCCTCACACAGAGACAACGGTTACGCTTAACAAATGCGTAAATTTATAAGCATTAAATTTTGGTTGCTGTGTCATTGTGGTGATTGGCAACAAAAATGGATTTGTGTCTTCGAGAATCAAGCCAACCCAGTCGTACTTAATTCGGGGTCAATTTTTTACATACACGCACCGCTGTACTGTTTTACAATTCTAGTAATGGGTCTCGTTCGGAACACCTGTTGAATTAGCGTTTCCATAGTGAATAATTGGTGCTTTGTCCACCTGTTTTTTGTATTGTTGAGTAAACCACTAATTAAACCATTTGGGAAAAAACTCGCTCGCGTTAAAGTCAAAACGAAATGTGTCGAACCCCTGTTGGTGCGGTTCGTGTTCCGTGGGCGAGTCGTCAATATGCTACAACAGTTATTGATTGTGGTTAACATGAAACTTCGTTTTTCCATAATATTCTCTAACTATACTTGCAACTCGCGTAATGTAGTCTTTTTTTTATACAGTTACGAGTAGCACCAGTTATTTTTATCAGCATAGAGATTAACTATTGTGTACGGCTACACAAGTTCAAGTCCTCCGATATCTCTATACAGAGAAACCTCTCTAAATACACCTCCCTTGGGATCATAGTAAAAAAATAGCGAAGTGTGCATTAGAGAGGGTGTGCATTAGAGAGGGTGTGCATTAGAGAGGGTGTGCATTAGAGAGGGTGTGCATTAGAGAGGGTGTGCATTATAGACGGCAAAATATAAGACCTCTTATAAGCTGGGACTTTGCAAGACTGTGCACTTAACATAGTGCGTGCATTTATAGAGTGTGCATTTAGAGAGTTTTTGCTGTATAGAGATAACTGGATCTAACGATAAAATTTGTTATTACCAAAACATTCTTATTTAATTTCACCTGGTTATACCAATTTTTACTATTAAAACCTCATTATTACATATAACGATACGTATACGATGCGCAGGTTTTAATTGCGCGATGCAAGTACTGTATTAACGGTACGCTCCTTACGAACAAGTGTTAATGCATCACGCCAATAACAAGAAGCAGTCAATGCTAGACGGTTTTGTTATCAGAATGTAGTTTGTAGTATCACCGAATCTTTTCTTCAATAAAACCGAGTATTGAACAAGATAGATAATATCTGGTATAACGATATTTTTTTCGTAACTATTATGTTATCGCTATAAATAGAATTCCTGGTATTAACAATAACTCGCTATAACGATAAAAATGTAACTTAACGGGAGTATCGTTATATCCAGTCTTGACTGTAATACAGGCGGAGATTCAGGCGATAATATAAATAATATGGATAGAAATTTAGATAATGCGACATATTAATAAGACTAAGACCAAAATATTGGAAGCATCTGAAGCGACACCAAAAGCTATAAATAGGCAGAGCAGTCAAGCTCACCGACAGAAATTTCAGAGAATTTCTCTTAGCAGTCCGCAGCATTAATTTTAGGAGTAGTAATTAGAAATTTTATTGCCGATCTAAGATACAAATTATAGATTCCGATCGTTGCAGTGGCGGATATTTCCTAACGAAAATGCTGTTGCATTCAGCAAAAACTTTGACCTTATTCCACTTCATAACGCGTTAAGATGGTCCTGCTCGAAAAGGACGAAACAAAACGCGATAAAGATAAAACCAAAAAAAGCGCTGACAGAACTTGCTAACGTAAAGAACGAGCTCAATAACGCAAATACAAAAATCAGACAGAAGACCGAGCTTTATCTGCGAGCAACGCACAAAACGAATGTAAGAGGCGTTCTCGAGTTTATTCGAGTTCAGATAAGTTGCAGAGACATTCACGACACATCCCGCAATAGTCTTACTAACTTTTCTTTCTACGCAGGTTTCAGCGCAAAAAATATCATCCACGAAATTGACGCGTTTTATAGAATTCATGGTGGCACTTGAGAGTGGAAGTAGGACGAATTGATAGCTAGCTCATTTCTCTAGAAAGCCAATTCGTTGCTCAGTATGATATATTACAGTTAATGAACTCTTGCAAATCTAGTTGATGTAATAAGGATGTATCAACCTCGACGAAATATAGAGGCCATTTCACGGGGGATAGAAGAGATTTCCCAAGTGATCGAGAAAATCGTAAGAAGGGCAGAAGAATCTGAAGAAGTAGAAGAAAACCATTATGAGCAACTAAGGGCTGAAGTTGCTGATTTCCGAAAATTCCAACAAAGGAATTCTTCATTTGTTAATTCTCTCCGTGAGCCCGTAGATAAGGCTTTGACGATCCTGAAGGAACTGATGGATGTAAGTAATTCTTTTAACTTATTTGACTTTTTGATCCATAATTGTCCTTTGAAATTAATATTTTTTCTCAGTTTATTTTAGTCCATCTGGAAACGGCCAATTAATTGCAGCGGATGTTACGGTATACCCAAATGCGAGTCATGTCCAACAGCCTCGTATTCCATATCCAGGCCCAGACAATTTTTTGAAAGAAAGCTGTGATATAAACACGAAGACGACAATCAAGTATTAGTACAACTACCTCTGTTACTACCCAATCCTCCGATACAAGCACAACCCATCGAAATGGTTATACACAGATTACCCTATGTTCACCGGCAGTGACCCTGCAGCATGGGCGCGAGCCATGGACATGGCATTCGCCGCCAACCAAGCAGACGATGAAGATGTAAAAATCATCAAAACCTTTCCATGGCCATAAGAAGGATATCGTTATTTATGTGCAATACTGGGAGCCAAACGAGGTACTAGCTCTTGGCGCACTGTTTCACTACTTTATGTAAATTTTACATATTTTAATCGGGATGGGAATTTGGACGATTACCCCTACAAATTTAGTGATTCAAGTCGTTCTCTTAACTTTCCCAATGCTTAATATTAATGATTTATTATGTCTTGGTCTCATATTGCTTAGTAATTATTCAGTTATAACTCATTTGCATATGCTGTTGTATACTGTATATAATCAATGTGAGATTTAAAAGTATACAAGATGTTGTTTCTGACAAGAGTATAATGAGGGGAACTAGGTAGTGATCCAACAAGGTCAATCATGTTAGGGAAAAGAGAGGGAAAAAGAAGATTAGATAGAAAGGTTGGGATGACCATCTGTCATGAAATTGGGTTGTAGTATTAAAGTCTCCAGCACATATGGGGCGTGCTGCAACAAAACCAACAAAGTGAATATTTAGCTGAATGGATTTGGCAGAGGTTGAGTTTATGTCGCAGTTTGGTTTTTTTTCTGCATACTCAATAGATAAAATCATTAATCCAATAATAATAAACAGCCTTAAATATATAAATTTGAAATCAGCCCAACTTTTTGGTTCTGTTTGGGTTTTACTTTTTTTAATAAAAACCCGGTTAGACTTTATTATTATTATTATTATTATTATTATTATTATTATTATCCATGAGACAACAATCATCAATCAATGCGGCATCTTTTAATTTTCATTCTTCTAGAAGAATCATTCAAGCCAATGTTTTGAGAATCAAGAATTCCAACAATTTTTTCCAGAATGGCCTTTGCACGAGAAAGATCGCCATCGAACGGACAAGGGAGTTGTGGGGTGTGCTGAACTGTTGGTTTCGAAGAGTCACCCGCCCAGCGGAGAAACATCCACTCACGTGCATTTGTCACAATGCCATATGCGATGACTGGAAGATTATGATCATCTTCAAAGTCTGTATAATCGAGTTTGCGTTTTTTCTCCAACGTCTTGAAAAAATAAGGTGTAAAAGGTGCAATGAATTAAATATTTTTAATAAAACTGAAACAAGTCTGAACGTAAAATTTCCTCACCTCGACCATACTATGCAACTGAGCAAGGTTTTGGGCAGCTCCTTGCTCAAACTGTTCCTTTTTCACTTCTGTAACCGGAATGATCAAACCATCTTTTTCAACAGAGAAATCCACGGGACCATACCCGCGGCTTCCTACCAGAGGCTTTTCCGCACGGAGCAGCAGCGACGGCTCATTCTTTTGTACACATTCCACTGCTGTCGTCAGGAATGGCGAGATAAACTCTCGAGTAACAAGCTCGTTATCAATTGCACGAAATGCTTTTAGTTTTCTCCGGATTTCCACGAAAAATCCGTTCACGGTTTCCGTGCAAATCTCGCTGGTTGGTTTAGGGATTTCGTCTATCACAGAAATGGACAAGAACTATTACTATATCAGAAACAATGTAGGAAACGCAAAGGACCGTACCTGGGTCGAAACGTGGAAAGTCTCCTAGGTCGTCGAACCCTTTTCCGAAGATGGTCTTAGTGATGTCATAAAATTTCCACTCTGAGTATGACTTTCGCCCTGCCAATAATGAAAATACTTTAAGTATTCATTCCCATGCGAAAAAAGGACACCTCGATAAAAAGCTGATAATAATCCAAGAAGAAATTCAATTCCTTATTTATTAGGGTACGATCATCGGTCCAAATTTGGGAACAAACCTTTAATACGCACTGACAAGCTTGCCCCGACCTCATGATCGTCCGCAGGAAGACGACTCAAGAAATGGTTCAATTCGAAAATGTTCGTGAGTTCCTGCCCTCTGTGTTTCTTGCCGGTGGTACAGAAGAAAATTTTACTTTTATCGATTTCTTCCAGCTGGTCCTCATTCTCGCGAACGAGAGCACACAATTGATCCCAAATACCAGTTGAATGCTGAAATTGGTGCTCGAACAAGAGAGACTGCTGGAAGAAACATCGAATTATGACTATAACCGAGAAAAGTGAGTGAACAAAGCTTTTTTTTTTCGCATTAAAAAGAAGGTCGGTTTCAGATTACCTATCTTCTCCGACAGCGGGTATCTTATAATGAGCGGTGCCGTGGCAGTTGTTTCGATATCCACGAGGTGAGTGGCCGGCCTCTGTAGCTGATCATTGAGGAGGAACTGGATGTTGTCCGGGGCGGCGTCCTTGAGCCTTTTGTTCTCCTCTATAAGACGGCAGGCGAGATCGGCAATATCGCTGTCCTCAGGTTTGGCTCTGTACTTGAGTGCGTTTGGTTGGTTCTCGAAACGAATCCACAACATTGCTTCTGGTGTGCGCGTCATGGTTCAGCCATGGCACAGAAAAAAGCTCGGATGTTCGGATCACGTGGAAATGTTCGGATCGGAAGCGTCCGAGCAGGAGCTGATGTAGTACTTGTTGAACAGTAAGCAATCGCGTGCCATACAGTCGCACCTGTCTATTTGCATACTGTCGGGACCGGTAGATTTTTGTGCAAATAGACAGAATATGCAAATATACGTTATCACATGATTTGATACTATTATTATGTCCTCTCATACAATACGTTATCGCAATCATTTTATGATGGAGAAATTACCAAATCTGTTAAAAAGCAAAAAAGAATTAATGAAGTGGTGTATTTGGTAATTTTTTACGCCACAATAATAATATAATTTAGATTAATCTGGTTGATCTCTCCTTTTGTAGTATGCATATGCAAATATACGTTGGTCGGATCTACTAGAGTTAGGGTCCACCTTTGATGCATATGCACGTTCACATTATGCAAATAGCTAATAGGTCCCAATAAGGGACTGGGGCTCCTTTATGCAAATGAACAGAATATGCAAATATACGTTATGCAAATAGACAGGTGCGACTGTATCTGTAAAGTAAACAAATTTTACACTTTTGCTGTTAGCTACTCAACTATCAGCTGCTGAACTGTGAGCCTTCGCTTTTGGACCCAGGCATTTTGCTGACTATGTACTATAAACATGTAAGGTTTTTTTCACCTCTCAGCGTAGATTAAGTTAGCGTGACATTTTAATATCTCCCCCAGTTATAGTTACCCCACTCTGGCAGGGTTTCATTTTTAGTTGAGTGGCGAAGGTTGTGTTGCCGGAACTGACTCTGTCATTTCTTGCTGAATGTGTGTGGGAAGGAAAAAAATTTGCATGAAAATAAAACAAAGTCCTTTTTCAACTAATATAACCGATCATTATTGGCAAAAAAAAAAACAAAACTCAGCCCCAAATTAAAATTGATAGCGATAGTAATAGTGAATTTGGTTCATATTAGTGGGTGATTGGGTGATTACAATGGTTTTCACTAGCATAGCTTTTCACCTCATAAAGAAAAATACACTGTTGGCTCTGGACTACTAGACTACACGTAGGAGCTTTAATATCTTTGCAAGTGTTTTCTGTCTCAAGCAGTAAAAGCTCATATAAAGCGTCTTTTGAGAGCTGGTTTTTTACAGTTTTTGGAAACACGCAAGAGAAAACTAAACGGTGAATAGTTCTGACTTTAAAAAACTTTTTTATTATCACTATTTTGTTTATTAGAGCAACAGTTCTCGAGAAAAAAGAGAAGAGGAAGGTTCATAATTAGTACATATATACGTAAATGGGTAAAGCAAAAAATCGGAGACTGTTCTGTTAACAGACCGTTAAAGTTTTTCTTATATGCTTTGAAATACAACTTGCCGTTACAACAACTACCAAGAGTTTACGTAAGTATCAACTGTTCTTGGCTGCCAGTAATATGTAACAGCTACATTACCATTTAAGCTCCCATTGCACGGTATCTTGTAACAAGTTGCATTATTAATCATGAAGAGACGTGCTCCTGACTAACTTCTTTTATAGCTATCTTCGTATTATTATAGTGTATTGAGAAATTGGGAGGTAATTATATATACTGTATATAATGAGATTGGCTTGTCGAAGACGCGAAATTAATTTTCGTCATCAATCACTAAAACACGACCAATATTAAGTACGATTTTAATATGCACAATAATAAACGACTGACTTGATTCTTCAAACACGCAATTTCGTCTTTAATAACCCAACAACCAAGAATCCAATGCTCAAACGTATGTTAAGCGTAACTATTACCAATGTGTGTGCAAAAAATTGACACGGACTATTAAGTACACATAAACGGCTGGCTTTATACAAACTTGTATTAATATTTTATGCGCGCACTCAGTTTAGCACCGATTAAGAAAATGTTATTAGTATTGTAGAGTTAAATCTGTAATTATAGATTTGCTAACTGAAACAATTGACATAACACATTAAGTTATCTGAGAAATAAACAATTAAATATCCGAAAAACTAATACCGATAATAATAACTCGCAAAATAGATACTTTTTTTAATTCCCGAAACACCTATAATATTACTTGTAAAACTAATAATATATAGTTATACAGTACAGTTTATATCTCTAAATATTGTAAAAACAAATGACCTACGAACAAACTTTTTTTTTGTACCAGTTATATCCCATCTCAGATATTCTCACTAGACAAAAGTTTGTTCCCAATTTATTTTGCAATTTATATGTTATTTGAAAGACTAGTTCTCAAAAATGTTTGTCTATTTAGTTGACCAACTATTGTTAGCAATACATTCTTCTATCCTTTGAGGCATACTATCAACCAGCTTTAAATATTTTTCATGTAAAATTTGTTCCCATTCTTGTTTAAAAAAATTTTCCTAAAAATTTTGGATGTTCAAACCAATTGGTTATCAATTTTATAAATTTAACTAGATAAGTAAATTGAGTCCGAGTATTTTCCCGCTTCTTACGTGTATTAGAGCATTGGAGATTGTTGCTGGCGCGAATAGTCCCTAAAATTTTGTAATGCGCAGCTAACTGCAAGACAATTAGCTATTGGGATGACACGTTCATTATGTTGCATAAGAATACATGCTCACATTTTTCTCGCTTGCTCTCATTTGGCTTATAATAACACATTGCATAGATATCGTCAAACGTATCCAATCAAACTCGGGTTCTAGTGTAAATTCCCAAAGTATCGTATTTAGTTTGCAACATTTATTACCAACATGTAAATATTTTTAATATTTTCTCGGTATATACTAATTGTTGCAAGAAAACAATTGACACTTCCTATTTTATGATATACCGTTTGGAAATCGTATCAATTTTTTGCGTTAAATACTTTTACGCTAAAATTGTTCTCTTTGAAATAACCTCAATAACATACTACGCTTGCGGTCTGCTAACTCTAATATACTTTCAACGGCTATATCGAATAAACTCAGGGAATATGACTTCAAACGTACATGTTCAGTGTAGCGGATGTCCACAATAAAGTCTTAAATGAGATACTCATTTATTAACAGGAGAATATAGGAATTCGAAAGAATCAAACGAAATGGCTCAAACACTACGAACACATTGAAACCAGCTGAAATCTACGTTGCGTTTATATTTTTCGGGCAAGGCTAATTAATCGAGTTTTAACAATGGTTACCTATGACGACATTGGCTTGATTTATCAATTTTTCGAACGTTGTTAATTTTTGACTATTGCAATTGGAATCTGAATTTTCTCTTGTGCGATGACCGGGTTTGGATGAGTGACTGAAATTCAAAAATGTGACGTAAAAATTATTGAAAATACGATAAGAACTGAAACACACTAACATAGCCGCAAATTTAGTGTTGTGGCTCAACATGATACTATTACTGTTTACTATATTTATAACCGGATGCGCCAACAAAGTTGACTATCAGGCAAGTAATTTTTTTTCTGCACAAAGTCATTGTCTTGTATTGTATTAGGCAATAATGTGAAACTATCTTATTGCGCCATTTGGATTGCTTGCTGCGCTATGACAACTTGTGTGTTACTTGTTAAGTCATGATCGGAAGGGTTTAGCCGGACCTGCACTAATATTGTTCAATTGTACGACCGGAATTGATTGAGCAACATAGAATATCAGAACTATCGTTAAATTGGGTAATTAAACTTAAACACTTTTACACAACATGACAAAAGGCCCGTGGATATGATGCCGACAGGAATTTTAGAGATGTGTTTACCATGCCGAGAGCAAATGATATGGGGTTTATTTACCGATTTGCATTCCTTTACTTAGTCATTACAATAAGTTACTTGTTCTTACATTGGCGTCAAGGTACTTCCTAATTAGGAGGTCATTGATATATCCAGATAACCCAAACCCCCATTTTGATGCTAGTTAGATTATCGGATGATATCAGAAAATGTCATAGACAGACGGCCAGATGTTATAAAAGAGATGAGGTTTTCCCAGGGGAATTTCATCTTTACGCTCGCAGAGTGAAAGCACTGTCAACAAAAAGTGTCAACTACCTACTCAACAAAGCATCAACTACCCTTCCCAAACTATTACCTAACAAAAAAATAAGCCATGGCTCTTACATGCTCTGATATCTTCAAATTCTTCTTCGCGGTGATATTCCCACCATTGGGTGTGCTTATGGAAGTCGGATGTACTATCGACTTGTTGATAAACATTGCTTTAACAATCTTGGGATACATACCGGGTACGTATTTTACGATGATAACATACAATTTTTTGTTGAACGTTTCTAACTCGTCATGTCTTTTCCCTCTTGTAGGTATTGTCCACGCTTTCTATATCATACTTCGATATTAATGTAACATATCATGTGATGTGGCGCTGTCTTGAATGTTGTAACGGTAGTACTATGACAATATTTATTATGAAATATAATATTCATATCTGGCGATTATGAATGATGAAATAAATGTTTAAACTCTTGGCTTTTGTCACGTGAAAAAGCGATGATAAACTACCTCTTGTCCCTTCTCTCCATGTCTTGGCAAGCGTATTATTATCCTGAGTATCGTGTTAATTGGTAAAGTAGTGTCTCTCCACTGCTATCAAAATACCGGGATGTCGGAGTTTAAAACTGGGTGAATGCCATAAATGTATTATTTCTTTTACTTGTAATGGTATCAGGGTAGGGATGTTCACGAGCCAGGCGGAACGATAGCGACACCTATGCACGATACGCTATCTGTTTTGCATGTTGGTCAACTCGAAGCTTTGTGTGTTTCATTGTCTCTTCTTGACGTTGCCAAGTCTCCCTTTTTAATGAAACAGAACCAATCTAAATACTTCGGCTCATTTACCTGTCTCTTAGCCACGAGAATTATAGTAGATTAGTATAGATCGACCAACATATCGTTAATTATTGCAATGAGACGACACAGCAACAATATATATCATACCTCAATCGGTGGAACTACACAAAGTGCCAATCGTTGCAATAGACACATCTCTACCATATCATATTGTTTATCATGAAAGAAGAATTCATCGATCTGGATAGACGACTAATTGCAAAGTATTGTAGTTAATATTGTTATCATTACCGTTGTAAGTGTTGTTGGAAGCGACGAGAGTGCGGCTACGTTAGTGAAGTTATGAGACATTTGTTTCGGGTGGATGAATATCAAGAGCTCATCACGCTGTTGGCAACTGCCTGATACAAACTAATCTTACTTATATTCATGAAGAAGTTCCTCCCTTACGTCTCCCAATATCAATATGTTAGAGGGACGTGATTTAAATTCCTACCCTTTACCTTCCGGGAGAGCTGTGTTCGAAATATGTGCATCTGAATTCCAACTTTGACCAATATACTGTGCATAATGAACATATTGTCTTCATTAGGTATTTTTGTAAATAAACCACTCTCCATAATATTCTCACACGCTGTCATCCCAACAATCCCCACCGCTTAATCTTTCACTACACAATTATGCTCGTCACAACTCTTCTCTCGCTCCATCGTCAGTCAGCTCAGTCTCCACTGCCGTATGTCCAGCGCGTCAACGGCACCAATTCGCTAGCTTAATTTCCTGCCTAGACTAAGTGCAAAGCATTTCGTTGAAGAGACGTTCAAGTAGAAAAGAAGACGGCCCGAGGATTTTGTTGATAGACCCGATGATAGCATGTGGGCGATTAAGGAGAATTATGTAATGATATTGGGAGTATTGTCACAGGTATTGTGATGGTCATTCACATCTGTTGGTAAGATTGATAATTTACAGTAAATTTAGCACAGACTCGTTACAAGGACGTAGCAAACTAAATTTTTTTTACCGTTCCCCTGTGACAAACATTAATCGCCTTTTCAATTTCTCACACAATGTAGAATAACCAGACATGCAAGTGAGAACGAATCTCATGTTGTATCATGTCATGAAGAAGTAATTCAACTCCGATTCCAAGCAGCTTCGGTTCTGGTTACTATTACGAACGAACTTTCGATCCGTTGTTCTTCCAAGCTTAGGAATGCCTTTGACGAATAAAAAGACACTGTAACGAGCGCGCTGTTAGTGAAAGACGAAAGTATTAAATAGTGTAATAGACAAAAATATGCTTTGACTTACCGTTACAGAATACGTTAGCAGCCATAATCCTTCTATTGGTGAGTAAAGAGTGAATTTTATATTCTCACAACATGGTATTTCAAATTAACAGATCTGCAGTTTCGATTTACCCCTCTTACTATAGAGGATTTGATTTAAGCGATAAGCAGAATGATACGCTAATTATACAATTTGACGGTTTACGAATCAACATTTAAAATTAATCAATACTTTACTATACGTACGCTTGCGAACTCTTCAATTACATCCACTGAAGTGAATTGGTTAACGTATTCTCTTACATACAAATTATGTATCTCTATTATAAAATTACCACTTGCATACTAGTGAATAGCTTTATGATTATAAGCAATGTAAATTTATTATGCGTATTGCAAAATTATTTGCCACTGAATATAACATTTACAGTCTTTTTTCGGCATATCAAGCACATCCAATGCAATTTCTTATCGATTTCCTAGAAAATTAGTTGGTGAGGATATTATTGACTTTGAAAATAGATCTATCAAAGCTTATAAATACCTTTTTTATCTTAAGTCTTTTCCAATCTTGACATTATTCCAAAAAAGTTTTTTCTTCGGGCGGTCGTTTCTAAAACACAAATAAAAAATTGTTAATAAACCTCAATCAAGACGGTGGTACATTCAATATAATATGTCTTTCGATACCCGTGATGATAATTTCTAAGTTGTAAAGATTGTGAAATGCTGCACTGAGGAACGATACCCCACGCCCCATAACAAATACTCTTTACAGGTCGCGCAGATTTCATGAAGAAATAATACCCTACGACTGTTAAACAGTGAAATGCTGCGCTGAGGAACGAAACCCCACGCGCAGATCACATGGAAAGCAAAAGAGTTGCACGCTTTTTGTTAGTATTATTCTGCTCTTTCGTAATCAGGACGTTACGTAAATATGTGAGGCATCGCTTTCTCCACAAAGATTTTGACTACCGGCGAGCGAACTTCAGAGACGCGCTCCTGTGTTTCTAGGATTCTAAATAAACATTATCCAACGACAACGACAACAACGACAGCAAAAGCACGATAACACTCCAAGACGAAACACGGTTTCTCATCTTTGCCTGCCTACGTTATGCGAAAAGGTTTTTCAGAGATTGAGCGAAAGATTTTTCAAAAAAGTTGAGGTAAATGAACAGGGCGTGGATTGGTATTACAGTATATCGCGAACAGCAATGACACGTGCGATGCGCCTGTGATTTCGGTATTACAAGCTAGTAAGTCATCAGAATCAGGTTGACTATCATTGGTCGCAAACATCAAATATACAGTCGCTCGTTATAATAGGACTACGTTATAATGAAATCGCATTATAAGAGAAATTTTCTCGGAACTCTCTTTTCTAATATTAAAAATTGCTTTTTATAATGGATTTTTATAGTAAATTGCGTTATTACAGTGCACGAAAAAAGTTTTTGGAATGAAATGCGTGTCAAGTAAACACGATTTTCTTCCGAAATACGCGTCTAATCAAAAAAGTCATCTAACACGGTTTGTACGCTCTATTCTTACATATGTAGTACAAATAAAAAAACTCGATAGCACTATTTTGTAATTCGCGCAATTCGTTTGTTTTGTTTACACTTTTCGTTCCTTTACTAACAATACAATGACAGATCGATCAAAATCGCAAAACGATAACAACTCTATGGGCAAATGGTACCCATAATGCCTACACTATACACGAATTAACTTCAATTTCGCTTTCTACGATATAATTATTTAAAAATGGAAAATCTTTGGACCCTAAACCACGTTCTGGTAGATCCGAAAACTCTCTCCTAATCAACGTCGTCATCTTGGTCAACTGGTCACAAATAACAGATACTCTACTTCCACCAAACCTGCAACATATTAAACAAGCATCATCCTGACCTTAACGTCAGCAGTCGTACAGTGCTCAACGAACTTCATAATTTGCAATATCGTTGTACTGTCCCAAAGACTGTTCCCTCTTCTCACTGATAGACACAAAGAATGCCGTTTAGAATTTGCTGTGAAATACAGACGACAAAATTGGAACAAAGTTATCTTTTCTGACGAAACCAGTATACAAATGTTCAGAAATACCCGAAAAGTGTATTATAATTCTGGTACACAACCTCCCCGTAAAGCTATGGTAAAACATCCATACAAAATTCATGCCTGGGGTGCGTTTTCTGTGAAAGGTCCAATCGGCTTTTTCCTTTTACAGATATCATGAATGGTGCTTTGTATCGAAAGATACTAACTGAAAATCTGTTTGAAAACGCGAATAATATTATGGGTAAAAATTGGGTCTCTCAACAAGATAATGACAGCTAAAAGAAACAAAAAAGCTTCCTGCACAGCAGTGTCCAAAATTGTTGGACTGGCCCTCAAACAGCCCAGATCTCAACCCGATTGAAAATTTATGGCAAATTTTAAAGACCCGGGTTGAAAAACAAGTGAATGATATGCTGGTAAAAAAACAAACGATCACAGTTGAGGTCTTTCGTGGAAGAGATCGACCGGAGCACTTATGTTAATTTAGTTCGTAGCATGCCGACTGAAATAATTGAGGAAAATGGTAATAAAATAAGCTACTAAGCAGCAATAAGTAAAACGTTTTGTTGTATTATAAAGAAGATATCTGTAAAATTTTATGTTTCTCCGACTATTTTTCGTTACACACTTAATAAAACGTCATTCCAAAAACTTTTTTCGCGCACTGTAGCTTTTTTCTGAATTGTCCATAACAGAATTAATCGCACTATAATGGAAATATGGCTTCACCTAATAGTAATAGGCGAGAAGAATCAAACTCAGTATTAATATTGTGTAAAGCACTTGGTTTATATAAAATGCCTAATAATATATATCTAAAAAAAGTCTTTAGCCAAGAAACGTCAACTATGTCTTGGCAAAGAGAAAAAGCCTACACCAACAAATGACAAACTTGCGTTGAAATACAGAATCAAAAGAAAAACCGTCTCCGCAATTTTAATAGCAAAAAAAAAGTGGCTTACAACGGATTTTGATAAATATACTGCTCATTTGAAGCGTAATCGGCTTTCAAAATATGAGAACGTTGAACGGGCCTTGTGGAGTTGGGTCAAAGGTGCGTTATCAGTAAATAAGCTTTGTTGCTGTAATATCATTGTCTATAGGACATATGTATCATGTAACGATTGATATAACTGTTATTTTTGTTGAGTGCAATAAAGATTGTGACTAAGTCGTGTTCTCAAATGTTTTGTTCAACATCGGTGTTTTTCGTTTATTGAGTAAGTATTAGACATTGAAATTTTGAAATTCGGGGAAATGAATATATTATCGATAATAAGGTAGTTATGGTTAGAGTACACTGCCTATAATTAGAAATATTTGTTCGTATTTATGGCTCTCCCATACTCTCAGGGCGATTGGCATTCCGGATATGTTACACATTTTTTTTTATTTTGCTCCAATAATAAATGAGGCATAGAAGCGTTTAACAACCCAAAAGAACAGTAATTATGATTAATATTCCAAATTGGAACGTTGATCCTAATTACAAAGTTGTGACGTCCATATAGGGAAATGCGATATACAGAGGCAATTTTGTGTGTGTCCGACATATTGAAAGTGCGATAAACCCGTTTATATAAATAACACTCGATAAGATCGCACCACATGATTTTTGAGAGATAAATAGAAATGTTAAGAATAGATACTTACTGTAGTAATAGTAGTAGTACAAGGAACACCAATACAGTTGCATTCTATCAGTTATCTCGAACTGTTTCCGCTTACATTGTTGCTATTATTATTGTTGTCTATATTTAAACTCGACAAGTCGGACGTCTCAATAAACAAGACAAAATCTCCGCCCGACTTATCTGCTAGAATATAGATGTATCACAATAACAAAGTCACCTGCGAAATTTTGATGAGAATTTCTCGCGAGTCGCACAGCAAAATTTTTTTGTAGATTATCCCATATTTGTAAAACTCGATACTAATACCTGTTCTCACGGTTTGGCAACAACAAATTTATTCTTTTAGAAAGTCACAATCACTATAGAGAATTCCATTATTGGGAAATTGTATTGCTGGATAAAGCGCATATTGCACAACAATCAGCCTTCGAAAAAGAGTTTTTCTTTTTCTTTTTCTTTTTCTTTTTTTACTACAGAGCATGACATGGCAGAATTAAATGTCAATTATCATGCAGAAAATAACCTTTAGTTTTAGCTCTCATATGTAATTGCATTTACAAGTTATAGATAAAATAATGTATTCGACAATGGTGGTGCCAATCATTACTTATAAAGAGAATACTTATAGTCGAATTTTTGCAATGCTTCCACTTTGTTGCGCAATCGTCTGTTAAACGTGAGACAACGTTATTAATTGTACAGTATGGCGAGTTTTGTGTTCGAGCCAAGTTTCGATAACGTCATGTGATTTAAAGGTTGAGTCTCTATAAGAATCCGTATTAACATGTAGAGAATCGTTGCATTATTCCTTGATGCAATTCACGCAAAATGCAAAAAAGTTGGACTGTTGGATCGTATTTTTATCTCGTAATTACACTGTTGTTCTATACGATACAAGTTTCGACCAATCCGTTGAATTCGTCTACCCACTTGCTAAAAAGATACTATGAGACTGACTTGACTCAAGACGTCCCCGCACCTGTGGATATTCCTACGAACATGGTACAGTGCGGAGGATCTATGAAATTTTCGAGCTTTCAACTTCAGCTCACACCTTCAACCACACCCGGGTATCCTGCCCTCGTCGAGACTCTTACTATGCAAGCAGCCGGGGGCTTAACGCAACCTACAAGTAATTAATTCATACTAGTGTAATTTATTATTATTAATTGATAAATTCATAACGAAAAAATCTCGTTTTAGTACAAATAACCTACGGTAACCCCTGTGCTGATCCACCTGGTGTTTCCGGACAATCCCTGACTTGTGATACACCAACATTTCAAGATTTTTGTACAGTTAAAGGAAATACATTGACAATTTCTCTTAATATGGCAAACAATTTTGGTAAGTTCCGTTCGACCGAATACCAATGTAATTTCAATTCGCTATCAATTGACAAGTTTTCAATACTATGTGACAAGGTACATTTAACGCCCTTCACACGGTTTTCCCGGACAACCACTTTTCTATGCAAATTCTGATAAATAATGGTGCTGGTTGCGCCAGAATTATCCTTAATCCTCATCCCAACTCTCTCTGTCCTCAATTTGAGAACCCTCCGACTTCTACAAGTGGTCCGACTAGTCCGACTGGTACAGGTGGAGGAGGAGGAGGTGGTGGTGGTGGTGCAGGTGGTTATCCGACTAGTTCGTCGACCGGTTTTTCGATCCCCAGTATTTCTCCCGTTCCTAGCAGCTCATTGACAAAGAACCTCCCGTACTTGTACAACGTTCCAATAATAACCGGCGCGGGTGCTATATTGATCATCGCAGTGCTACAAGCGAGCAACATTATGCAAGCCAAAGCGACGACATCACATTTTCAACATACAGACTCTAAGGAGTTGAGCCATGAGCAAGCGGCTATTCTGATAACACCTCCATTGGCAGCACAGTCGCCATCTATATATGATGTATTTCGTGCCGTTCAATTTCTTGTGACCACCGCTTTGCTTTCTATACCTTGTCTGTTAAATAGTCTAAATTTAAACTTTAGTTATCGAGGTGTGGCGTCTAAACTTGCATGGACTTGTGGTATACCACCACAAAGTTTTCATGCTGGGTTTATATCAAACGCTGCAGATAACAAAATACGAGAAGGAATATGTCATATATCGGAAAGCCAATATTTGAGTTCGGTCCCACCGTCTTCTGGGTTTACAGATTTTGGCGCGGCAGTGGGAATCCCGGGAAACGACTTGTTTTTTATGGTATTAATCATATTTTGCTTTGCACTGTTGGCTGCGCTTGTTGTCGCATTATTGGTTGGATCATTGGCACGGTTACTCAAGTCTTTATGGGAGAAATGGTCCATCCTGAAAACTGCTGCGCAGAATATCCACTTTTTAATACTTGGTAAGTAAAAAAATTATGTTGTTTTGTATGTAAAAATTTAAACCAAACGTCTAAGTTTGTTTACCCGTTTAGGCGGAATGTTACGTCTGGTAATTAGCAAATAACGTGCACTTTGATAATTTAAAACGGAATTTTATTATTTATTTTTCTTTTGTCCTACCATCCAGCTACTCTTGTTTTACTATCCTTTGACCCTTTTTGCCGCCTATCAATTATCTCTTAGCCATGATTGCTGGTTTTTATTGTTTCTTGCTGCAATTTGTATTGTAGTAATCTCTATCGGAACAGTGTCAGTTTGTATCCGCAGAATTATCAATGACATGCGTCACAATCGGGAAGCATTTGAATCGCCAGTTCACAAAATCGTATTGGGCGCGTTTTACACTCAATATCGAGACAGTTCAGAGTCACAACCGACCCGAATTTGGTTCTTCGTGATTACGATTGGTTATGACTTTATTAGAGCTATCGTCATTGGAGCAGGGAGGAGAAACGGTCTCGTGCAAGGCCTTTTCTTGCTTATTACCGAATTATTTTATTTCTTTTCGCTAGTGCTTTACAAGCCTTATATCACGGATTTGATGAACAAGTTAAATATAAGCATTTCGTTTTTGAAGTCTACCGTTGTTATTTTACTACTTCCGTATTCAAACGTTTGTACGAGTACGGCTCTTCAAAGTGTTGCATTTGCTTTGCAAACCATCATTATGACATTATTATTGGGAGTAATGTTTGCCAAATCGGCCATGATGGTCAAAGGTTATGTCGACAAGAAGAAAAATGATAATGATAATTCAACAGCAACAACGACTGCACCACCACCGCTTGAATAAGGTAGATGCAGTTGTCTTATACGATAATCTTGAATAGCCTGTTGTTGAGCTCAATAAAAAATGTAAAATTTATTTATTATAAGCAATGACTAATATACAAGTGCTTATTAATCTACGAGATACTGTCTTAAAATGACATGACATTATAGATTTTTGTTTCCAAGCTAATCAACTAATTTGATATTGATGGTATTTCTTCTCCTGGTTCTTCTTATCGCAGCATACAACATTTTTTATTATTGGTGTCAATGAACTGGGTTATTGTTAGTCACTGGAATAATAAAGATAATTGTTCAACTTGTACAATAATATTGTAATTATCACAAACTCTTTTTGGAAGTCAGATTTGATTCATACTGTAACTTTTCAAACGTCAAACTAGAATACAAATATTCAATGATATGTGGCAAAAGTAAAGACATGCGTTTTATTAATACAGAATAAAGATATAAACCGACCAATGCTGTTCAATGTACGTGTATAACATTTGTGCTTCGCTTTGTATGCATTCCCTTCTCAAGGTGTATACAGTCCCCCGAAAAGTAATGACGGGGTGTTTTTTTATTATAAAAAACGTTTTTACATAATTGTTGGTTTCCAATTTTTTATTTTTACAGTGTAATTAGATAGGGTATATACCAGTAAAATTTTAGTATTTAGTATGCCCTCCTTCAGCGTCAATGCACGCTTGAATGCGATCTGGCATACTGGTAATACATGAAAGAACTATCTCATCAGAGATATTTTCCCATTCCTCCTCTACTAATGTAATAAAAGCAGCCTGTGTTATTTTTATTTTCTTTGCCACCATTGCCTTGACCTTTTTCTCTACCTTTCGCTTGAGAATTGCCCAAATATTCTCAATCGGGTTCATATCTGGGCTATATGACGGCCAAGGCAAAACGCGGCCAGGCAGTTTTAATTAAGGTCTGTACGAACTTCCTTTGAAGTATGTTTGGGATTATTATCTTGCTGGAAAATCCAGCGTTGATTCCCATACATACTGGTTGCATTATCATTAAGAATTCGTTTATACAAATGTCGATCCATATTCTCCACAAATGTATACATTCCAACTTTCTCACGTGAACAAATTGCCCCCCACACATGAAGTTTAAATGGATGTTTTACCATTGGTGCAATGGGTTTTTTTGACTTCGACCAAGCTAAGCATGAGAAGTGGGACACGTCTTGGCAAAGTAGCCAAGCCTGGAAAGCTCGTCACGAATAGTCTGTTCACCAGCTTCCAAACCTGGGTGGGTTTCTTCGAGTCGAGCCTTAATTTCAGCCGCTGTGACAAAATGGTTCAAATTTACGATTCTGTCAATCTGGCGTCGCATTTGAGGAGTAATTTTACGAGGGCGACCAGAGCGGTGAATGTCCGAAATTTTGCCATTTTTACGAAGTATCGTTCACAGGAGCGAAGAGGAACGTTGGTTTTCCGAGAAATTTCTGTTGGGCTTCGGCTGCCTTGCTTCCATAATGTCTTAACTACCTCACGGTTAAATTTTATAGAGTTTTTCTTTCATTTGCGAAGGTAATATGCTTTATTGATCAATATAGTTTTGGCTCAAAGTAACAAAAACAGTAATGCGAGATTCTACGCGTACTAGCAGTGACCTAATATGTTCTAGCGGCAGCTAATTGTGTCACAAAATTGTATGACACGGTAAAATATATACCTCGCCATTACTTTTTGGGTGCTGAACTTTCTTGAAAGAGCATTATATCCAAAAGATAGTTCTGTTTTCGATGGGAGCCGTTCAATTGCCAGACAGTTACTTGCCCGACAGTCATTTGCCCGACAAATATTTACCAGCATTATTTTAAAGTTATCCTTTTTGGGTAGTTTTTTGTCGGGCAAATGAACCGGATCTGTTTAACTAGTCGTAAAGTGAAAAATCCTCAAACTCAATCAGTGGAGAGCTGAGAAAATTGCAATGTATAAAAAATGTAACAACACACAAATGCTTGGTTTCTTTCATAACAGTAAATATGAAGAATATTATATTACATACGATTGAATAGGTAGAAAAAAAACCAATTACGAGATAGATTTAGTAAGCGTCTCCAACAATTGGAAGTGTAATATATTACTCGAAGCCAGAAAAGTTGACGCAGAATGTGTTACAAACAGTAGATAACGACACATATCTTTTCCAAACATTTTTATATATCAACCCATTTCCATCTGACACAAAAATCCCTAGTGTTGATAATAGATCGCGCTTGCCACCCCAATTTCAATCACGGCTGGATACAGACAGCTTCTTAATAGAAGTGGCGAGTAGGATATACTTATATTGTTGTATTAATAAAAGAACGGAAAAAATAATTATTATTTCATCATTGTGAATCACGCTCTATTGCGGAGCAATGGCTCTTCGAGCCTACTCATTAGAAAGATCAAGTGCTTGGTCCCAACCTTTTCTGATACATAGAGGGTCTTCTTTTGCCCTAGTCCGGTCAATCACAATAAATTCCCGACCCTGTAAATTTTTATCAAGTATATCAACAACATTACGCAATTTTTTGTATATCGCCGGGCAAGATTTACTAGCTCATCATATGTTCCTGCTCCATTAAAGAGTAAAATATAATCTGAATTTTTTCTTACTTTACAATCGAAGAATGATTGTATAACATATATGGAGCTAATATTGGAGTGGCGTCCTTCAGTAAAGTATGGGGCAATTTCATCTTGTATTTTTTTAGGCTCATTACAAACATCTTTAACTGTTCCTCTTTCAGGAGAGAATTCATATATATTTGGTATTTTATTAGGCTTCATTGCTCGGAATGTAAGGTCCTCATAATATGGCTTTGGACTATTTGCAATTATTCTATAACAATCACGTAAGTATCTATATTTCGGCTCTTTGATATGATGCCCGATCAAAACCAAATCATCATTTTTAATATAACGCGTTCCACCTTTTTTTCCATTAAACATTCGATTCATCTTGTTTCCAAGTAAAAGATTAATAACTTCATTGCCCTGATCTGAGGTTTACTATTAAGGCCGTTAAATCTCTATATTTTTGTATTCGTCAATATTCAAAACCACCCTTTCAACAGGGTCGAGCTTTTCTATTTTCATATTGATCAAGTAAGTCACTAATTATTATACCCGAAAGATAATGATCTTTATCGTTATATATACACATCCACCTATTACCATTATTAAAGTCTTTAACACTCCTCAAGAGGATCGATACATTTATTTCCGTTTATAACATCACGGACAGCCTGTAATTCGTCTCCGGGTTCTCGCGCAGTTTTATTTCTTCCGTAATTGCAAGTATTGGAGACAGCAACAACAGCATCTCGGTTGCTTTTTGTAGTCTTGCTTTGCTCTTATTCCGACTACATGAGCAAGACTAGCAGCAGCTTCAGGATCACAATATTGCTTCCAATTCGCTATAACATGCGAAACCACTTGATTCAATTTCTTCACTTTTGTGTATCATCCATGACTGCTTAGTGTTGACTGTCGTGAAAATTCATGCAATGGCAACGTATATCATTTTTCTTATACTTGGACATATTCGCCGGTAACAATGAAAATTGTTAACAAGCACATCTTCCACAATTACGTACAATAAACTATTTCATGTTATTTATTTTCTTTAAAATGTAATAACTGCATTCTTATTCATATCAATATAACCACAATCAACAACTAAATCCAATCCAACCCCCATAATAATTAATTTCTCTAACTTGGCATTAGGCTTATATGATCCGACCGATCTCATTACTACTTGCCTATTACCGCAAACACTAAAACGTATCCGTAATGACTCGACCGGTTCTAACGATACACCATCATCAAGATACGCTTCCCCGCTTGCATGCCCAGTCTCATCCAAGGCAACAATCAATTCAAACGGTTGCTGTCTTGATTCGGTAGTAGTGTAGGCAGGACGCTGAGTCAATATCACGCTCCCACCACGAATATGAACAGGAATATGACCTAGTGGAGCGTCGAGTATCATCCGATTTGCCCCATAAACACGCTCATGAGTATACCAATCATACCAGATTCCTTTTGGGAAATATCCTTTCACGTCCACCCGTCCAGAGTCGAGAACTGGAGTCACTAATACGGCCGGACCGATCATAAACTGTTTATCAATATCCCATGTTGTATGATCATCTGTGAATTCAAACATTAATGCTCGCCACACAGGCGTACCCTTCTCATAGGCAGCAGCGAATAGAGTGTAATAGTATGGAAGAAGCGTATATCTCACATGCAATGCTTTTTTTGCGGCTTCGGTGATTGATTTCCATATGTATGGTTCCTGTGCTATTGTATTATGCGCGTTGTGATTCCTGGCAAAAGGATAGAATGCACCAAGCGAATGCCATCTATTACACAACTCTTCGTCTGTATGGTTATTAAATCCACACACATCGGCCCCAACGTATGGAATACCATACATCTGGAAGTTCAGTATGCCTGTAATAGAATAATACAAGTACGGCCATGATGCCCAGTTGTCTCCGGACCAATGTCCTACATATGTTCCCGATCCGGGGAACGTCGATCTACTCAAGATAAACGGCCTTGTTTTTGGATTGATAGTAGTTAGTGTCTTGTATGTTGCGATCCCTTCCATATGTCCGTATAGATTATGCGTCTGGTATTCGGTGAGGTTGTTCCAATGTGTTGCGTTAGTAGCCACAGTCTGAGTAGACAAAAATTCATATCCATTATGAATTTTATACGGTGGATTTAGTAAATTATAGTCGGGTACACCGGGTTCAAACACGGGATCGTTAGGGTTAATCACGAGATCGTCTACCGAACCCTGAGGATGCTCGCCAGGCGGATGACCGGATCCACATGAACCAAAACAGAACGATGCTGGCTCGTTCATATCGATCCATATTCCATCTACCGGGACATCCTCCAAGAATCTCTGAAATTGCCTAGTCCACCATAACTGAGTATTCGGAGCAAACCAATCAGGAAATGCCGTAAATCCAGGCCATACTCGACCGTAGTATATAGATCCATCACGGTTTTTGATAAACACGTCCAAATCGACACCTTCTTTATACGGTGCGTAATCATCACCATGATAGATGGCCGGATCGACAATAAAAACGTGCTTTTGATTCTGAGAATGAAGCTTGGTAAGGAATGATTGTACTTTGTATAAAGGAAAGTTGGTAGGATGTAACGTAAAGTCTCTATATTGATCCATATAGTCGATGTCAGTCCACATAACCTCGAGTGGTATTTCTGCTTTTTTGTAGTTCTCGACGACTTCCTCAACCATTTCAATCGTTCCGTATCCCCACCGACACTGATGCCATCCTAACGCCCAATAATTAGGCATGTGTGGCTTACCAATTATATCAGTGTACTGTTCTATAACACTTTTCGGATTTCCATCTTCACCACCAAGAATAAAGTACAGATCAATAACACCACCCAGAATGCGATATTCGATCTTGGATGCGTTTGCCACTGGCTTGAGAACTACGTCCATTCCGTGGCTATTGCGTAGGAAAACACCATGAGAGCGACCCGAGTCGCGCAAATCGAGATAGAACGGATGAAAGCCATAAATGTTTTGACGTGGTGGAGATGGTGTGTCACGTGTCCTAAAAGAATTGAGAGAGAACATGCTCAAATTTTAAATACTCTTAAAATACAAGCATTCTAATAGTTATTATTTGTTCTTTTTTTTTTTTACCATAAAGTAGAGAGGCTATCACGCGGTCTGAGGAAATTGTCCACATTCTCACCCAGTCCATAAACGTGCATAATGTCGTGAACTTTACTACCAAAGCTCACATACTGATCTTCAAATACCAATTGCACACCTGTGCTATTGAACAGAACCTCCCCATTACTTTTCCTCTTTACTACAAAACCGAATGTGTTTTCCGTATAACTGAACTCATATGTAGGATTCCTTGCTTTATGGAAGTGCTTTCGCGGTAGCACGTAATCTGGTACTTGAAATTGACGCTCCTCGGTGTCGTATATTCTGACGTTCAGTATGTCGTCCGTTTCGTACGTCACTTCCAACGCAAGATTAAAAATATCGTTACCATAAACATTGCATGGTTCACCGGCAAGTGTGAGCGACCCATTTAAACCATGATCAGTCAAGGATATAGATGTCAGTTTGTAGCCTGAACATTTGGCACGTTGATTCGCTGGTGTTGGGCGGTATCTGTATTTGATTGTACTAAATATAGATAGCCCTGTAATTAGCAGCGCTACGAGCAATTCAAATACCAATGGTCTCATCTGCAGCAAGGAGCTACGCGCTGAGTTAAAATTACGTTCTCCAAGGGGTGTTTAACAATGGAATCCGTGGTACAGAATGCAAAGATACAAGTTATCAACCCTAAACATGAATATTATTATGTGGCGTTTTTACCAAGTTTAACATTGCATTGTTGTAACAATTAATTTAAGGAAAGTTTGGCGTGATGTAAAATGATACCTGTTATTTTCTGATGTAATCCCTATTGCTTATTTAGGTTCACGCTATTTGAGATTTTTATTACACCAGAAATGAGTTAGACAGATACTGAACCAAAGTGATGTAAAGGGTTTAATATTAAGTATTTGGATTAATAATCAAAAACTGTCCAAATCGTAAAAAAATTAAAGTAATCATCCAGAAATAACACGACAGCGACGAAATTTTACGAGGGCAGAAAGCATATATATACCAACAAGGAAATATTATTATTATTGGGCCAAGATATGACAAATCTAGTTAATTATGCCTCAGCCAAAAAAAAACGCTCTCCTGCATACATAATTGTAAGCCACTTTTTGTTAGATCTGGGTTTTTATATTAATATATACAGTCATTATGGCCAATAAAGTTTAGCACAATCATATGGAAAATAAGTAAGGTGTATATTTGCTGACATACTTTTTGTAGCGCGTCAATCAAGACGAGAAGTGGCAGTTTACATGCAGTGAGTCAGCAATTAAACTTACATAATAATTGGGCATAAATTTTAGTTTATATATAATGTATCAATATTAATATACATTAATGAGGTCTTTCACTTTTAAATATAATCTTTATCAGATTATACGGATTTTGAGACTTGCTCCCATGTATTCATTGAAAAATCCCCACGTTAGTTTTTGGCAATGCCCTTCATTTTTACGCCTTTCTAATGGGATTAAGATCGGGCGATTGAAGATAGCCAATTGTAACATTGTTTTGGTTTATCCGAGCGTTATCTTGTTAAAAATTTCCATTACATTAAAATTATCTCACTGATACAGTTTACCCGCATACCGTTACGCCCCAGCCTCCATGTTTAATCGTGGGAACAAAAGTTCTGCATTTTTCTCCAAACGGTTTGCGGACCATCGTTGAACTTGGAAACTTTTGAACGTTCAAACATCATTTCGCTTTGGCGTAATTATTTCGGTTCGTTCAAAATCTTGAGAGTCGCATTGTGACCTATTATGTGTCGGTCAATATTAAAGCGATTTTAAAATAACGGTGGGAGAAGTGTCCTTTTTGTTTACCGTAAGATCTACAGTGCGCGTAGCCGAGATTAGGATTATGTAAACTCTAACGACACCGGACCATCGCGCGATATTTGCTATGACGTAATCAATATTTCATGAGCTGCGGCTTTTTATTAATTGGCGCAGCTGTTTATATATTTACGTTTAGTCAATAATACGTTACACTTGCAATGTTAATCAATCCCTGGGACATTGTAAAAAATGTTCTTATACAAGAAGAGCAGGAACTAGTACAGTTGGTAAATAAATTCAAATCACAGTTAGATGCTCTACGTACTGAAGAGACCGTACTGGTGCAAATGCTGAATGTTGCGGGGGGGACAACGGACGAACCGAGTGCTGTTGTTAAGCAAGGGCACGCAAAAGGTGCAGTGGTAAGTGCCGCCGTTGTTCAATGATTAGCTAATTGAGTGAGCTGACATGGGGTATCAAATTGACAGGCTCAGGATATTGAAATAGCCGAAGCCATGTGTCTTCTTCGTGGATTAGAGGACGAGTCGGAAGATGAAGACAAAGATAATCCTATGATGTTGGATGAAGGTATTTCAAAATGACAACATGTATGACTGTCATTGTTAACTTACTTATTCAGAAGCAATGCATGTTCTTAGATGTTGACATAAAGCAAGAGCCAAATGATGACTATGAAGGCAATGTTACTGACGTTTTTCAGCACAGAGAAGAGGATGATGATGGAGAAGATGAAGTTGATGATAATGATGAGGAAATAGAGAATCAGATGTTGGATCTGATGATGAACATTTATGGAAACCCGCAGTCGTAAGATTGTGAAGCCAGTAATGCGATACATAATTCAGGACATTGTTTATCTATATGAGGATGTGGGTATAACTTGAATTACAACACATTAATGCGCTTGGCATTCTAATTAAATATTAATTTATTATTATGAAAAACTTGAAATTACAGCATTACCAACTGGTCTTGTTTAGCATATAATCTTGTATAGGTATGTTCTAGAATTTGAAATTAGTTAAAGTCTTGGCTTTGATAGACGAGGCACACAATTTGTCTTATAATTATACTTCAAGTATGTACCAAGAATGTGATTAATAAAAAAGTCCAATAACTTCTCATGATTCATTATTATTATGCTTTACTGATTAGGTGATATCATCACACATTCATAATTTCACAAACATAAGGGAATTAAAGCCACAGATGGTATAACTTGTCGTGCCCCAAAGTGATCATTTGAGAATTAGCTCCTATTGAACCTTTTGTCTGCTGGTATGTCAATTCTCTTATCCAGTTTAATGCCTGCATTATTAGGGTTACTAGCTCAAATGCATTCACGCTGACAATGTTCCTATCTTGCACGCGCTTGGGCCTTGGTCATTTTCAGGGAAAGATTCTGTCGATCCTGCAGCATCTAACTGCTTAGCACGCCAAGCTTGCCTTTGCATAATCGTATTAGTATGCAAATTTTGCGTAATTAAGGCAACTATTGAGACAACAAAACGGGGGTATCCAAGTTCACTTCAAAAAGTTATAATGATTGAACGATTACTTTGTTCAGAAATGACGCGAAATTTAATATCACAAAGGTGACGTTCCGCTAACCACTTTATCCATTTATATTAATATCGTCCATTTTACGAGTATGTAGTTACACACATGCCATTTGTTATATCACCGCTGATAATCAAGAAGAATGATAATCACCCAAAACACAAGTCATTTGGCCAACTGGCTATATAAACAGAGGCTGCCTCTTTCTGTCGGCTAATCTTCCACTTGGATTAGGCAAGCAACAGCCATCGTAATCAATACGCGCATTCAAGCAACAACAACAACTACTACTATTCAACAGTCAACTGAAATTCACATCTGACTTGAAGGCAAGGAAACAACAATCGCGACACCCACAGCAAGTCGAGATGATATACAGCGAGTCAGTACAACGACTCCCCCATGACAATTACGGCGGTATTGGTTTTTCTGGCAGAATAGTAAATTTGGTGTCTGGCGTCTTTTTCAATTAAAAGCTCATAATATACTGGGAGAGACAAAGACTTTGCAACGTTCATCTAATTGATTGAAAATCCCATAATTAAGTTTTTAAGAGAGACGATTGAAATGGTCAGCAACTACTACTATTACTACTACTACTACTATTATTACGCTGCGTCATGGATAAAACCAGGAGGTGAATCGTGGTATATAACTGTTACTCTCTGTTACCCCGCGACAGCTAGTCTGTGACTTGTGTCTCCAATAATGTCTTCTTAGCTGGAAAGATAAAATGTTCCGGCTTTTATACTTGAATATACCCAACCTGTGGGGTAGCGCCTTTTAGGATCTGACAACTGTCCAACGAATAATTGCAGAGTAGTGGATAGCAGGAGAGGAGAAGACGACGGAGAAAGAGAAGAACAGAAGAATGTTCCAACTCATTCTCCGTGTAAAATAACCTTGTCATTTCTTTCACTGTTCCACGCTCCCAGTTTAATTAACAAATGATCAAGACTATCTGATATAATTAACTAAACGTTGTCTATCGTGTTTCAATATGACTCAATGCATTAGTCTAACATTTCTTATTTCCTCAATCCTATAGTTAGGCAAGAAAGAGGAAGCCGTAATTTATTTATTATCGCCAGAATTAATCACGTGAGTCATTATTTCTTGAATCTTTGATTGAAGATAGTAAATCTTTAATATGGGGGACATCGAGTCGGTAGGCATCCCAATAGTCAAGATTGAGCGCGTTGTTGGTTTATCTGAACGATTGAGATTAACAATAGAACATATTACAGAATGAAAGCAAAAATTTAACACAGCTTTAATATCTTAGTAATGTTGAGTTCTACTATCTTCGATGCGGAGATGTTAACCCCTGAATATATGCGTAGGATTATGTTCATTGGCCCAATCTTAACAGAGATCCGGTTTGGGCTAGTATCTTATTCCGCAATCTCGCGACAATAATCCTCATAATTAAAATTGTTAAAAGACAATTGAAAGAGAGGAAAAGAAGAGCAAGTCTAAACGATGAAATTGCAGGCTAGTAGATTTCAATAACTCACAAATCGAAGGCACTTTGCTTAAAAGTAAGAAACGTGATATGGTAGATGTTATTGGCACATGCATTCACGGGTTCCCCGCATCTTCCACTATGTGTCTTGTCACATGCTCTTTGGTAAAACTAAGCCCAATATAGTCGAGAACGGCTGAATTTCTATGTCGTGTCACCGTCCAGTTGATAATTTCTTCAACAATAGAAATTGAATATTGATTTTAGTGTATTAATATTAAGGGGGAGAGAATGAATTGGGATCGATTCTTTGTTACTATGGACTAGTGGGAGATCTGCAAGGATAGTATGACAAAACAGGAGAATAAATAGAGAAAAAATTTAAAGTAAGACTTGGAGCATTCATCCGGGGACATTAGTATTTAATTGTCAGTTATAATAAAGATAAAAAACATTCAAAAAACATCGATAAAACGAAAAGCATTTATATAAAATAGAGTATTCACGACATATCGCATAATCCCATTATCAACATGGTTCCGGACAATCATATGAGAGACTTTTACGGCTTCTGTCCAGAATGCAATAAACTAAAGATAGACTATGTATGGTGTGGCACGAACGCATGTAAGAAACCACATCCACGCGTGCAATGGTCAAGTGGCAATCTAGCAATTGATAAATTCATTAAGAAATCGCAAAGAATTGTCAAGAACTTTGATGACAGATTCCTTGAGTGGATACCATCCAACAGATTAGAAAATGTGACACCATTACAAGACGATAAAGATACAGGAAACTACTTGGCAACGTGGTTGGATGGTCCAAGGTATTTTGTTATGAGACAAAGGGGAATTCCTTCCAAAGTCATATTGAAAACACTCGGGACATCGGAGAGTATCACAGATAGTTTTCTTAACGAGGTACCGCTAAATATTTGACATGAGAAATAATTGACCTGTTTCGAAAAATATCAGCAAGTCATTCACAATCTCCATAACCTTTTACTCAAGTTAGCAGAACAATACCCAACCATTCTCCGCAAAGACAATCGCACGATATACGGCTTCACAATCGACACCAAAACAGAAGAATATCGGCTTGTTATCCATAGCGACTATGACGAACTCCAATCGATCTACGGTTTATGCCCCACCTGTTTAAACCCCAAAATAGATCCTGTCTGGTGTATGGCTCGTACATGTCTCGAGCCTCACACGAGTGACGCATGGACGAGCGGCAGCGATGTTTTGGATGAATTTATAAGATCTACTCAGAATAATGCTGTTGTCTGGGAAGATACGTTCCTCGAGTGGATACCATACCAGCATTTAGAAGTCTCGCAGTTGTTAGAGAATGAGTATGGAAGTACCGCGTATGGAGGTGTGTGGGTTTATGGAAAAAGAGACTGTCAATATCACAGGCACAAGGCCAGAGAGAGACATACGAGGGTTACGTTGAATTTAATATCCGATCTCGGACAAGAAGTTATTGATGAGGTATGTTAATTTTTGAGAATTTTCTCGTGAGGGTTTGAGCGCGAAACGGGATTAACAAAAGAGCGACTGGTGTATATAAAAGAAGACGCTATAAGCATCATTAATCTTACAATACGTGTCATGTCTCATTTCTCAAAAAGCTATGCAAAACCCATCCGTGCATAACACGGAAGGACAACACGTCTATTTTTGGATTCACTCGGAACCCTGCGACGCGCGAATGCTATATAGTCTACGCCAGCGATTATACTCTTCGACGGAACATGTATGGTCTTTGTTCGACGTGTAAGCAACCGAAAAACGATCCGGTCTGGTGCAGAACTGAAGCATGTAAAATGCCTCAACCTAACGAACAGGGTACGAATGATAATCCTGCTTTGGACAAGTTTGTTACAGGAACTTGACGGAACAATGGAATACTATTTCAGAAACCATGTTAATTTAGTAAATCGATGAAGCGTGTGAATTACTCATTGAAAAAAATAACTTATTAAATTTGTTAATAAATCTACCGCATTTTTAGTCATCAAATGAGGTTATTAGTTACGTTTGATTGCTATGGTCACGTAAGTGTCAATTTTTTTACACACTGTATAACGAATCTATTAATTCGATGGAATTCGTTAAGAAAATCGTGTTTAGGTGTTACAGGGAAGCTGTTTGTAAATGAGCATATTCGCTAAGAGTGAAAGACGTTGTGTTAACATTACCTCTTGTATAAGAACGGGAGCGTCGGCTCGTGACTTCATTGTTACATATTGCGTAGGGTGGATAATTGACTGAACGAAAAGTATTATAACATAAGCTGAACTAAGCGGGCATGCATGTGGTTATCGTAGAGGTTAATTATTATTTATTATTATGATTTATAAAGTGAACATGTGATCATATAAAAAAGGCTCATGTGATTGGAAGATAGCTGATGATATTTGGTGAGTATGAGGCTTTGCTTAGCTGTGGATCATGTGCAAATCCAGACTATTTTTAGACTTTAGACCTATTTATATGTTATAAATCATGTATAAAAGCAAAATGAATTCATTCATATTCACTTTCAGTGAAACAAAAACACATATGTTCAAAGTACACAAAACAACTGTACATGGTTTCTTCTAACTATAACCACAAGCAAAAAACATTTGCACTATTCAAAAAGCTTTTATTCAATAAAATTGTTTGTTATTCATCTTCTGACAAGTGTTTGTGTTCATACTATGACACAACAGATAGTAATAGAGAAGAATTGGCAGCTATCATTCACAAGCTAGAGCCTGGAAGTAAGCAGAAGGCTAGATGGGCCAGCAAATTGTAAGAATATCACTTTATACTACTCAATTTGTGTACATATTAATATACACTGGAAAAGTTGCAAGATTCTTGCAATTTTGACAATATATATAAATAATGGTTTTTTGGCATACTATAAAACTTATTTATGTTTTGCTAAGAAAAGTTGTTCTCCTCTATTCTTTATTTTTTTCTCCAATCCCTAGTTTTTTAATTGCCTTCGCAGCGGCAGAGATTATTTATCTCTTCACTCTCCACCGTCTCATTATTAAGCCTTTTCACCTGTTCCCAGTTATTTTTTTGAAGAGCAAAAGCCACCTTCCTCAACTCCTACCCAAAGTATTTAAAAGGGGGGTTATCAAAATCAACCCTCTCTCCGAAAGATTCACGACTAATGACGTTAGAACACTTTCTACGAAACGAATCCGTTGACAGGATAACTCTGTCGCGGATTTTCAGAAAATACCGGGAGGGAAAATGGGGCATGCTGCAACAAAACCAGACAAAGTGAACATTCTATAAATGAGAGACTGATTATGATGTGGCTGTAAAATTGACCAATGTGACTGATGACGTTTTGAGTAATAACAGTGCTTATTCATAACTTATGGACTTGTTAATTTTAATGCTCACTTTATCATACCAGAATGTGAGGAATATAAATCATAATGTGATGAATATAGGATTATCTCTATATATAAAAATATTAATATGAAACTAATTTACATTAAATCCACTATGGAACCCAAGAATTACAGCACTTTAGAAGCATTCTAAAGAAAGCCCAAGGAGAGAAAATTGCGCCTTATGTTTTTAAAATGAATGACACTAAAATTCTTGAGAAATATCTAGATCAAGAAAAAATCACTTATGAAATTTACCAAGAAGAACGGAAAATCATAACTACTAAACGAGAATTAACGCCAACTTATGATGAACCAAGAAAGAAACGAAAATTAGAAGAGACGTAAGGGAAATAAATTTAACGTAAAGGCTTCCTATTCCCACCAACGTCTCCACTGATCGAGCGACCTGTCAACGAAAGATCGATAAGACTGCTCGATCAAATTTCGCTACTTTGACACAATTGCAATCAACAAGTCAAACATGTAAAAATAATTCAATTTTTCGTAAGCATAAATTTTATTATTTCGATTATTGAACGCGCGCTCTTGAAATATAAATAATACTAAATGCACCAGAGTGATTGCATGGGAGGAAAATACTCGGACCCAAAGCCATTTATGAGTATAACCTATTCTTTGGTCACTCTGATGAGACCTATACTACATTTCATTATTATTAACATTTTCGTTCTCTATTTCTTTAATTTAATTTTTTTAATGTTTTATCTACGTCTCAAATTATTTTGAGAGCTCCGGCAATAGGAACTCCATAACTTAAATAAGATAGTATATGTTGATTTCAGTAGGCTTCTATTAGTTTAGTTAAAATACCAACCACGGCTAATAATCCAAATCTTTTAAGGTTTCTTTAAAAAGTTCATTTACTTGCTGAGTTTTGGAAAGCAAATTTTTTTTTTTATTTTTTCATCTATATTAGCATTTTCAATTTTAATACTTAATCTTTGTAGCGGAGTTTTCAGCGAAGAAGTGATAAGACCATCTAAATAAAATCCAATACCCACAACCAAACATACTCCTGCTATAGTAATTAATTTTTGAATAACAAGTCAATCACTAATTTGTGGTTCAATTCATTTAGCAATTGCTTGTTGAATAAGAAAAAAACCAACTACATAATAATAAGCTGCAGTGGAAACATACATATTTAATCGTCATTCTTTAAATATTTCACGAATAGTGTCAGATCCGACGGATATCGATAATAATCTTCCGTGATTTCCGCTCCGTGATACGAACGATCTACAATGGCTGCGGCATTCCCAAATTCCGGTGTAACAAACGTAGTAGCTGCGGAAAACGCCGATGA
>CAJVPJ010000195.1:0-35894 GCA_910592205.1 Paraglomus occultum | reverse complement strand
AGAAGCTCCTGAGGGTGAGGGAGAAGATAACGACAAAGACGAGGTTTCTATTGTATCTAACAAATGGCTATAGAAAGCAGTCAAAATTTACATAATTATTTGCAGCAGAATGATATACGAGTAAACAGTTCATTTGTTTCAAGCTTAAGACACTTAAAGCAGGAAATCGAGAAAAAACGAACGAATTATTCAACACAAACAAGATATATGTTTATTTAGAATAATGGTTTTGCATTTGCTTGCTATTAATACATATAAAAATAAAAATTTACTAAATAAATCACGTGGATTCCTAAGTCGGTCTCCCTCGATAAGTCGGTCAACCAAGCCAGCCGACTTATCGAGTCTGCCTATGTACAGAAATAATCATGTGAACGTGAAATTTGCATGGTGATGCTGGGGAAAATACATTTCCGAAATAAAATCACATGCGATTGCGTAGCATATATCACAGAATAAAATCGAAGGTCGTAGAACTTTTTGTTACTATGACCAAAGTTTTCGTAGTAAAGCTTGCATCACTCCAGTCTCCCACACCCAAAATGCGGTGAATACAAGAACTTGCCGAGCAGTGTTGTGATGCTGATTCTGACAGACGATTTGAAGATGGAATGGCACTTTATTATTATATTAGGGACCTTCTTGAGAAAATGGAAAAGGACAGTTCTGATAGCAGCATATGGAATACCATTTATTATAACAATGTAATTCCTTTATCATGTCATGAAAAAGAGAGCAAATATTCCAGTTAAACTTTTACCTACAGGAAAATTACCTCAACCAAGAAATAGCTATGATCAGGATTCAGCAGCAGGTATGAGATTATATGTTTATACAGTGAAGTCAATTTACAATGTTAACATTGTCCATTCCTTGTAAATTTAGAGACTCAAACTCTTTTTTGAATTCTCATTACTTTACTATTGTCTTGTTTCAAAATTTGAGTAATTTTCTCGTTTCTATTGTCGTCGAACCCCCTTATCAGGTGCTGTGTTCCACTACTTCATTTCTTAATGTTGATTGTGTGTTAAGGCAATTTTATTTTATAATACAGTTTCGAAAAAGAAAAAATTTTCGTTATAAAGTTACCTTTAAACCCAGGCCTTCGTTAATTCGGACTTGAAACAGAGCTGAAATAAAGAATGCTTTAGAAGCAGTCAAGAATTGTGTTTAGCGCTCGTAGAGAATACTATCAGAAATCAACGATTTGAAAGTGCAGGCTAAATTTATATATTCAGTATACTAAATGTTTATCATTATATATGCGTTGTACGGGAGGTGATCATTTTGCCGCCAGACATCATTTTCAAATTGTCCTTTTTTGGTTAGTCGCCGGCTCAATGATACGGACCTCTGCTATTAACATATCTTTAAACATTGCCTGTGAAATAAAAATTCCCAAAGAACGAGTTGATCAAATTTAGAGTAATAAATAAATGAATCTCAAAATTCAATGTTGCTCAACTTGAATGAAGAAAAATGAAATCAATGGCTCTGTGCCAGAGCGCCACAGTTTGCATTTCTTCGCTTTTTCGGTTACCGCAAATTATTATTAATGTTACAAGCATTACTAATACAGTCACATCTCAATATAGTCACGGCGTCGATACGAAAATTGAGTGATAAAGATTATTTCAGAGTTTCGTTAATAGGCGTGTAAATTGCAATGTGACTATAATCAAGAGTGGAGTATATCGAGGTGCGACTGTATCATGACCATCAAGATTCAATTAATTATGATAGATATTGACAATCAAGCATAACTTTTGCTCCTAACCAGCATGTCAATCAGCAAACTGCCTTTGATGCTTCAAAGACAAATTTTTCACAAATGGCCAAAGTAACAACCACCGTGTCTCAATGGATGCGATTACCCAGCAAGCTCGCCAAAGCGAAAAAAATAATTAATTAGTATCTTAATTTGGACAATATTTGATTCAATAAAGGCAGTATCAGCAAAGCGGCAAATGTTCCAGAAGTAATCAAGCGTAATAAACCATACACCGAAACCTTTTACCCCGTAGTTTAAAAACTGTATAAAACAAGATGTCCGCACCTAACCTATTGAGAATATTAAAAAGCTTCTTTTTTTCTGACAAGGTAATTTAACAAATACTATGTCCGAGTTGCCCTTTCGCAATAACATATTCTCGTAGCAACTGACCTGTTACCACCAATACAAACCTTTACTACTGTGGCGATCTTGACGTGCAAGATTATTGATAGTTTTAGTAAAGTGAAATAACACAGAATGCCTCAAGCGTATGACTGTTACTTGCTGTTATAATCATAATTCTATAATTGTCGGCAAACAGAAGTGTCAGGGTAATATCTATAGAAATTGTAATTCATAATATTATTCTAAAATTATTAGATTGTTATTGTTTTATGATAATGAAACAACATGAAACACCAAGATTTTACCCCCCTGTCAATTGTGCGCTACATATTATGTGGCTTTTTCTCTAAACTTCTTTTGATTGCACAAATTTGCGTCCCACGATATCATTAGAGGGCCTGTGTATTTGTCGCTAACACGTGCTGATATTATTAAAATAACCATCATTGGTACCAATAGTTATTATCAAAATAAAAATTGTCATTAATAATATGCATGCTGATTCATCAACTTTAACAAAAGCAACCATTGTCTTAAATATAAGATCATTTATCACATCAGTATGAGATATGATAAAGTGATCGAAGACTGATATCTTTAAAAGGAGAACACATACCGTCAGATCTCAATAACTAAGCTAGTAGTTTTACCTCGGTATTACATGCATGTTTCTGGTTATTTCTTCCAAACAATTATTATACACGTAACTTACATCAGAGAATCCAAAAAAGAGAAACAAAAAATATTTTTCGGATAATCGAATACATTCGAGGATAACGAGGATAATCTTTACCTACAACTGAGATAATGAACGAAAATTGGTAAAATAAACTTGAATATGTAAATGTTATCCGTTTTTGCAAGCGATTTAAACATATCAACGTCTTTTCTACATATCCAGCTTATCACGAAACGCTAGTCAGGACGACAAGTCCAGCATGCTTTTCGACGACAACGATCTTGTTATTGAGGAAAAAGGTAGAAATAAATGCATTTTGAACGTATCGTTGCGAATAAGAGTTAGTTGGGAATAGTGGTATCCCATATGAGAGTTTACTAAAAAAAAATTTAACTAGCATTATATTACGTGTTGGAATTCTACAGCTTTATCAGACGTTTCGGAATTTAATCAAAATTCTAAAGAGTATTTGTCATCATCGAAGAGAGAAGAAAACGATTGCGAAGAACACTGGCCAATAGATTTGCCAGTGTATGGTAATATCAATAAACCCAGACCCTGTTATAGAATTTCTTCATCCCTTAATCAATGGAGCGAGAACGATAAGATAAATGACGATAAAACTACCGATGACAAGAGCGTACACTGTCCATTACTTTTACAAAAGCACGCTGACGAAAACGTTCCAGAAGGTTACTTTTTACGAAGAAATTGGAAATTTCCGCAACCATACGATAGGGAATGGGATGATAATAATGAAAATAAAAAAAAGAAAGCGGTGCATAAAATCCCTGACCAGTTTTCACAATTTAGCAAGAAATTTAGACACAAGCTTTTGGAAAACACGCCGATTAATGACTTCAAAACCGAAAACAATTACTTACATACCGATAAACTACAAAAACCTCTTGGCTCTTCTAAAGATAGTAACGAAAGCAATGTTTGTAAAAATAATCGGTGCGATAACAAGGCAGAAATTGATAGAAACAAAAGCTGCGACAGAGTGATGCAGCAGAACATGCCTGAAGGATATTATTTAAAAATGAGGTTTGGAGATTTTGGTTATCGCCATAGATGTGGATATGGCACCGACGATGATGATGATTAGGTTTACGCACAAATGTGTGTTTCATGGTAATAGATACGGTTTAACGTGTTTCGTTTCATGTTATAAAACAAACATGGAACATAAAAGTCGGACTAACCCGATAATTAATAAAGCATTAATATTGGTTTTCTCTTAACTAAACTAAGATGTTTTATTATTACGGATAGCGTGAAACTTTAATTCTATACACCATTAATTCATATTCAGTTTAGCTAATACCAAATATATTTGTTTACATACCTTTGGATGTTACTAACTCAGAAAGAAAAGGCCATTCTCGGTACAATTATTAATGACGACACGAACAATTACCTCTATATAACAATAAACGTTCCCCCCCCCCCACAAATTCTGTATACTGATTACGCAAAAAAAAAACTTGCTTATTCCAAAACTAGATTCTGTGCTAAGACATTCCTTAATAATAACTTTGCCGTACATTGATAATTCACTTTCAAACAAAATCCGGTACATCGCTGGAGAAGATCGAGTGCCTCGTCCCCGATTATAATCGAAAAGACATTGGCAGTGATGACGCAGAACATGTGACTGAATGGAGGGAGGATCTTCCGCCAAAAAAATTGCAATTCAAGTTATGACTTCCCTATCAATAGACGATAATAAGATTGATTCCGAGAATCATATCTTGACCGTACAAGTAGGCAAGTTGGCTATACACTGTGAACTCGATAAGTCGGACGACTTATATAACAGATACTAGTAAATGACTCACTCTTTCGGGATTCACGAGAGATTTTACTAAGCCATATTTAACTAAAAAGGTAAGACTATAAACCGACTTGACGCTTTTCGTAACTGATCAACGAGCTAAAGAAGTGGAAGACACTGTTAGCATATTTCGTAGATTGACCAGTAACATTTGATGTTACTTACGATCATTTGCGATTACGATAAAGAAGACCGTTCTTGTAATTTAGAAATTGTTTATAACTAATGATGTCATTAATAACCTTGCTATTCATTTGATAATTTAGAGACATTCTTGTATATTAAACAAATTGCTATACCTCTTTATATCATCAATGATTGTATTAAAAAAGACGGTTTTGTAATGTCATATTATTTGTTTTCGAAAAAACAAGTTTCTTCAAATAATGACGACGAAGAAGACATGAAAGTTCACCAATTTGCTTTAGAAAGCATTCAAGTTCTATGTAATTTTTGTAACAGAATAAGGACATAGAAGCAAAATAGTCAATTTGTCTCGGGTTAGCTTTAAACGAGCAATCGGCAGAAAACAAATTAAAGTTCGTTAAAACAAACTAATATGGTCATCATTTAAACAATAATGGTTTTCGTTCTTTATCTGTTTATTAGAATTATCCAAATAAATTTATGATGTTGAATACCGTATACTCTCATGAATAAGCAGACCTACCCCATGATTACCATGATTACCCGGACAATGTACCCCTCATTAACAGCTTATTATATAATACACGTGATTATAAAATCATTTATTTAAATTTCGTTACTGCGATTACCATAAACTAAACCCCGCAAGTTTGTTATTTACGTGACGGTTTGCCGATCATTTTAATATGATCATAGCCTCCTATTGTCTGGTTTGTTGCAGTCTGCCCCATATATTATATGATAAGCCAGAGACGAGATTAAAGCTATAAACAGTAATTACTTAACGGACACGGAATACAAAATGTCATATTTATTATATTAACATTGGCTATTTGCAATCTGCCGAGATACTTGCTAGATAAAATTTTTATTATCAAACTATGTAAAATACATAAACATTATTTCCAAGACAATAAGTCATCCCTAATCTCACTGTGCACGAAGCCATTATATGCCAGGAGATTAGGACTGCTCGAGACTTCGCAGAGAGCATTATTTGTAGCTTCAAAAATAAGCTTCATAAGAACTTGATATGGTTTTAACGGGGTTCGGCTCAAAGCGAGGAAATAGGCAGCAAGACCAGCTACGTGCGGAGATGCCATGGAAGTACCGGAGACGACTCTTGTAGCCGTGTTAGATCCTATCCAGGCCGACAAAATATCTTTGCCCTGTATTTAATGTCAAGTACGCGAGAGAGTGTGGGGTTGTAATTAATCATCCAAATGCACCCTAAGCAAACAATAAACATATACTTACAGGAGCGAAAAGATCGACACATATACCCCAATTGGAGAACCAAGCGCGCGTATCTTCAATCGTGGAAGCGGCAACAGTGATTACTTTTTCGGCTCCAGATGGTGAGAATTTGCAAGCATCGGCGTTACCGTTGCCAGCGGCTACGACGACGACAGCTTGAGCATCGACAGCCTAAATGAAATTACAAGCACGTGATTAGTATGTTAAAATTTTTTTCATTGATTTGTTCCAAAAACGAGATACCTACATCGTTAGCAGCCTTATTCAAAGCGAGACTCTTACGACCTCCCAAACTCATATTAATGACAGAACCTTTAAATATTTTCCCTGTTCTTTTGGCTTCTGCAACGGCTTTCCTGTGATCCCTCACAGCCCATTCTATACCCTTAATAACAGCCATGTTTGAACCACCCCGCCTACCCAAAACCTTGACAGCAACAATGTGAGCCTTTTTGGCGACTCCAAATGTAGTTCCGGCAACGATCCCAGCAACATGAGTTCCGTGCCCGTTGATGTCAGTGTCAGGCTCACCCCGTACAAAATTGGCACCAAATCGAGCACGTCCCTGAAATTCTGCGTGATCTATCTTCACTCCTGTATCGAGTACGTAGACCGTAACATTTTTTCCAGCGGTTTCATCATACAAGTATTTGTTATATGTGTCCCGGACCAATCGCTCACGATGCGATATACGAGCAAGACCCCATGGAGCATTTTTTTGAACAACGTTTGGAAATACTTGGTGATCTTCCTCAACAAATGCAACCTGAATGGTGAATGGAAAAAGTTGGGGGTTTGGCAGGCGATGTAAGTATTAGTCATTGTATTTTGATCGTCGTGTTACTTGAAACGGTATTTAGAATAGAAATTTTTTCCCCTCATCTCTGGGGGGTACAAATAATGATAATAGTGGGATCGGCGTTGATTATATATATACCTGTCTAAATAAGATCTGTCAAACTTACATCATCACTCTCTCTGATCTTGGTCAACACGTTTTCTGGGAAGTAACCAGCATAGCCTTGGAACGTATCAAAGTCATAAGTGTATTCAATACCAGAAATTAATTCATTCAACAACCCTCGTTTGAATCTTTTTTTTTCCTCGTAGAGCAGGGCATTAATGTCGTCATGATGTTTGTTTACTTTTTTGTCGGCGACTCCTTCTTTGAACACCACGATATATTGGTTGGGAATGGCTTCACCATCCGGATAAGTTATCAAAGGTGCAAGACTGTTATCAGCCTGAACTGAAAATGACGGGATAACAACTGCTGCTAATAACAACGTAAATAAAAAGAAAAACTTGATAATGACTGTCATTATTCGTAAATCGGAGACAGAAATGGTTTATGGATGTCGGGAGGGGAGGCGGAGGAGGGGACGGGAAGAGATTAGTTAGAACAATTGAACGTTCGATTACAGATATTAATAAGCTATTTGTAAACCTGAGGAGGTTTTAGTATGATACGTATGTTTTATTAGTATTGTGAATGTCTGATAGTTTTTTATTATAAAGGACGCAAAGACTAGAAATCTAGCATGACATAAAAGTCGGGTTGACTTGTATATGTACGTTTTGTCTAAATATTCGAATGAACCGTTCTATTTACGTTTATATGCGTCGGTAATGACAATATGTATTGTCAATTTTCTTAACTACTAACTCCATTAGATTATATGATAGGGAGATTTAACTGTAAGCACTTGTTTAAATAGTTGTAATATCCTTAGTAGAAACGAAACGCAAAAGTATTAATGAAAAGTTTGTATGACTAGAAACGAGCTAAATTTCCTTAAATATAAGCGACTTTAGTCTGTTGTACGATATATTATCTTCATAACGTGGAAACGAGGCCTTATTCCATAAACTTTTAAACAAATAATAAACATGTGATAGCTCTTTCTCTTCTTGAACAAGACCTATAACTGTTATATAGGTCATGAGTGTTAAGATACACACAGTGACAGGGGTATTGACAAATGTTAATAGTTATGTAAACAGATAGACAGTAATGACTAATATCCGAAAGTGTTTTATCACTCATTTCATTTGCATTACTCGATCGATACTAATACCCGGCAGAATGATTTTGCGAATCAAATCCCACTTATTGATGTTTCCCTTAAAAAGATTGTGTTGTTACGTAAAGCAATTGGAAAACTTACTGTATGAAGAAAGTTTAAAGTGAGCAGAATTTTACTAATATAAATTAATAAGACATTCGTTTACTATTTTTCTCAATAACCTCTTTACAACCATCGTCACTTCATTGAATCTACTAAGCTGATCAGAACGCTGACCAAATAACTGTTCTGTTAAACTTTTAGCCTAGCTTTGAATATGAAAGATATTCTCAACATACAGTTTACTATCCATTATGTCAGGAAAACCGAATAGACAAGCCTTTTCTTTATACAAATTTCATCAAATCTTGTGCGGGCCGCCTTGTATTTTTTTTTATCGTGTTAATAGCAATTGGAAAGCATTTATAGTAAATTTTTTTTCGATTGTCATGGAGGTGACGGCAACACTATTTTATGAGTCGATGTAAGCATTGCTCCTTGTGTTGGTAATTTTTTATTTATAATTTTTCTTAACCAAATGCCTGATCAATCAATTAGTTTTACAAGAAGAGAAGAACATACCGATTAATTGCACGCAATAGTAATACATTTGCAGTTGGTCTACTATTACGTTTTTTTTAGTACGTAACATTGCTACTCAACAAGATACAGTATGTGTACGCTAAAGTACGCGCCGTTTTCTGTTTCATAAATGTAATGTCTACATTTAAAAGTAAGCAGATTTAAATCGTAAGTTTGCGAGCCGAGAATAACAAAGACTCGCTATAGTTTTTTTTCATTAGTGTGTGTCTTTTTATTATACGCTATTTGTCATGGTAATACTATTGTCTGTGCATTAATATTTCTATAGTTTGGTGTAGAAGCTTTGACAACTAATATGTACCAGTTAATGAGTGTAATTTTTGTAAACTGTTTCTGATAATTTGGTCTAAACGCTGTTACAGGTTTTTTTTTCTTGAAAAAGTTTCGGCGAAGCAAACATAATTGATTTTGAATTGGTTGACACCGATAGCATAAGTAATGAAAGTTAAACTTGAAATACCAAAGACATTTATGTTCTATATATATTTTTGTCAACCTCCATGAGATAAAAATAATTTGTTGAGCATTTTACACATATAGTATCTGATATCTAAACTAAAATATTAATTAGTTTTGTCCCTAAAACCCATATATTGATAAGCATCTATCTAATTGTAAGAACGTCTATCAGTACATTTGGAAAATATTCAACTATTCTACAAACAAGTATTAACATGTGAGTAATATGTAAGACTTCGTAACATAAGTTGTTCAATTACTTCTAATTAAAAGATTATTCAAGCGGTATTTTTAAAATAGAATGTTACCAGTGGACAGTAATTGACTGGTTAAAACAGAAAACACTAAGTTGGATTATTCTGTAGGCTTAGTAACAGGAAATTTTTTCAAAGAATAAGAAAAGCAATATTCTTGGACAACAAACTTATTGCTGTTTACAAAAACAAAACCCTGAGTATTTAAAACAGTTAAATAGAATTTGATTGGCTGTTCAACTTTATCATATGCATCAGCTGTACCTTTTAATTAATTCTTTATCTTTTATATATTGTATGTCAGCTAAGCAAATTGATAAGTGATGAATACCGATTGGGATAGTAATTAGTTTATTTTATGGTGCTAAGATAAATATAATTAAGTACAGATTATTTAAAGACTAAGTAACAAATGTCAACAATTACATAACATTAATGATATAATCACAATAAACGTAAATTTGGTTAGTGGCTGGTGTTTTTGTGCATAAAATACTTAAGACAATTGATACTATTGTAATATCAGCAGGTCCGCTAAACAATCCTGGTTTCTATCGTTATTACATCACGATTACGTAACGATAACATGAGATATCCTTATATCATAACTGGGCTGTTTGTACAGTGTGATACATTGTATATCAAAAAAGGTATTTAATGCCGTATTTATGCTATACAATAACGAATCTACTCAGTACTTATGACAATTCATTCCCGGCCATAAGATGACGAATTATTTTTTGCTTGTTCAAACGTTTGATTAGCGCAGCGATAAAGTTAAACAAACAATCTTGTTTATTTTAACGTTTGTTCAAGACTACAAACTATCGATGGGTGGCGCAAACATGTTTTCGTTTTTCAACGTTCTCTGTCTAAGCCATACAAATTCCATCCGAATTCACTATGACATGCATGATTATTTTTTACTTTTTCGGAAGCCAGTTCTCAATATTGGTTGTCAATTCTCACAAATCTTACATACATGTTGTTTAAGCACAACGAAAAGCGCTGCATGCCGCCGACGCCTCGGACTTGATCCGCTACGATAACAGCTCTCGTATATACCATATTAGACATTCACAATGTAAGTCGAAGCCCAGTTCCTATTTACGGATGCCGTTTACTATTGTCGACCAAGCCGATTATACAAATTTGAAAATGAGAAAAAATTTGTTGATGGTAATATTAGCAACTCCGCAGTATTAGTACTACCTCCTCCTTAAAAGTAAGGGGTACGAATTATGATCTTATCAAACGTTATCTCATAATTTATACGTTTTACTGCTTGATTGTATGCATCAGAAATGTTGTTCTTCTAATTTAGAACGCAGTACCCGATCTGTGCCCGGAATGAAAAAATTACACCCCGTTTTTTTTCCAAAGAATAATCTCTGATATTTAATGATATTCCCCTCACGAGAAAAAAAAAAGACTTTTTAGCTGTGTCTGACGTCGTGTGACTTTTTTTAACCACTAAATTTTCGATATAAAGCATTTTCACTCAACTCAGCGAACAAATGTATGTCGCACACGTTTTTTGATAATCGTAAAACAATGCCTTGTCGACGGATTGTTTAAACCCACATTAACATAATTATTATTTTAAAGTTCTGTAACAGGCAAAACCATGTTTATTATTGGGTGATTAAATCACATGTTAATGGATTGATCAATATGTATGTATTAAAAAGGTTACAAATGCAAGCTTTGTTACATTTTCTAAATAATTTTACAAAATTACAATATTTAAATGTTAACCGGCATAATGCTTCTACGTCGATGTTTATAGCAATAATATTCGGTAATTTGACTGGTATAAATGTGAGATTAAACAAACTATGGTGTTTATATCATTACTTTAATAAATACTTATTGTGTAAATTAAGATATATATCTGATTAATCATTAGCAAACACCAAAAGACTACATATTAATATGTAGTTCTCGACTTCTCCGATGACTGTTGCGAACTCTCTATGATACCCGATCTTTTTGTTAATAGAAACTACTAGCAAGTGTAAACGAAGAAGTCATTGTAAACAAATGTTTGAAGGCTGAATTGTTAACAAAACCAAGTTGCCTGAAGTTTGAGTATACTTATATGTCAGAAGATATTGTTTACAATTTGTGCATAAAGAATTAAAAAACCTACGTGGCTTGATCATTGGCGAGCGTGTACAAGTATGTTCATTTCTCATGCTGTTAACATTATACCGCTGTATGCGATGGTTATTGCAAATAATGAAAACTAATCATTAACAGTACATGTATTGGCATTACTCAAATTCCTACGATGCACTGGTTGTTTTTCTTGTCCTTATTGAGGGAGGCAATGTGGCTTACGTAGAAACGTGTGTGAGAGTGGGCAGTGCAGCAAAAGATTATCGACGATTTATTTGACCCGACAGGAACAATAATTACATCATTTTGGTGTTAAGCCCGATAATATTAAAGCTTAATAATATTGTGCTAAACCATACTTCTTGCATGCTCAGACCAGTTATCTTATAATACATGCATTGTATCGAGTTGCATACTGATCCCCGATTCCCAGAGACCATGTTCATTAATATGGTGGGATTTCTGTCGATCTTCTATGGGAATAGGGCTAATCTTTTTACCCGGTGACAATTCAAAGAAAGAAAAGAATAAATAAGTGTTAGACATGTCAATAAACGAGTGACATATACGACTGCTGAGTATATATGAATATACACTGGTGATATAACAGGTACTGTTTTGACGAAACAATGTTATTTGCCGGTTGAATATCACAGTTAAAAGTCAGTCTGGTGTAACCAGATCAAAACTCCGCATAGACCAGCAGTGTGCTATCTAACAGCACACGAACTTGGATGATGCGGGGTGCATAACACAAACCTTTATATTTGTAAGAAACAGCGAAACTAACAGCAAGAACGGACGAGTAACGGTACAGCCTTTTATTCGATGAACAAGTTAAGCTCTATTACTTCAGATGGTACAACTAACCGTCTATTATTAAATGCGTTTAATATCATGCATTCTATCTAATATGGTAAACAATACTGTATACAAAACATATTGTAGCAACATCAAAGTATTTTTACATTTAAAATTTTCTAATCACAGTTTGATCGTCAAAGAGTTCAATATCTCTTTTATGAAAAAATTTTGTATGGTCGAGTAAACCAAACTGTGCGATATGATTTTTACCGTCAAAAAGGTAATTAGGCACCTCTGTTTTATAAATTAAAACCAATTCATGCTCCTTTTGGTGGTCCAATCTTTGTTTAGTTTTGTGGAATGTAGTTGGCACAATTACATCCATTTTATTATAAAAACTCCCAGCTTTTATCACAATTAATGTTTGGTTGTTATCCTGTTTTTAGTGTGTATCTGCATATTACGCGACCATTAATCCATAACATATCTCACATGTGCTCGAAAAAAGACAGCAGTCTCCCTCCGTCTGCAACCACCACACCACTCGCGTCCCCGTCAAACGCTGTGGAGATGTTATTTTTTCAGACCGACGAGTCTAAACCCGACCGTTTACCAATACCTATTTTGGATTCTCAGTCTATTCTCTCCACGCCAGATATTAGAATGGTCGCCTCGCCACCTGTATTTTTGCCGTCCAAACTTGCATGGTGGCCAAGTCCTCCACCGTCACAGCGTCTGCAACAACACCCATCTCCGCTTCTTTCTCCAAACCAGCCTTCTTTTTCATCACCAACCACATCTCCTCCCCCGTCTCCACGTTTATCTCCTCCCACACAGCGTCAAACAGTTCCTACTTCTACCGATAATCATGTACATTCGAATGAATTTATGGACTTTTTACTTTTCCAGTAACCCTTTATGAATTAACGCATCTTAATTTGCCTATATATGGTCAAAGTTGACCGCCTCGCCATATTCTATTTGGCAACAAACTTGAGGGCTAGCAATTATCGATAAGGCAATGTTTTGATGGCAAGAATGGACGTAACACGGGATCGAATCAATCGCAAATTAAGTTATCATGGAAAGTTATAAGCAAAAGATCAATACACTATGACAAGCGAGCAGAGCATTTATTTTACGACAACTCTTTTGCACGGTACGACTTACTTTTTTAAAATAGTCTTGACATGGATGTTACACACTAGAAATAAGAGAAACATATATAGAGAGTTTTGTGCGGGACAGAACGGAAATGTATGTGGAATTGTGGACAACAAGCGATTTGTGATAAAGAATTATTAAGTGATTGTTATGACACAAGAATCAGCCATGAGCATGTTCTGTATGATTAAGCAATAAATAAGAAGCGTAATTGTTTTGTTCTAAACGTTCAAATTACTATCAGTCATTCACGCAAAAACCAAGTAGCCGATATTATATTTAAAGGATAAGATTGGAACACAATAACGCTTTGTGTTCTATTTATTTCGGCTCTGTGATGATGATCCGATGTCACACCAAATTTTTTCTTTTTCATCATAAAACAATGTCCGTTACCAAGAAAGTAAGAACAGTGAGAAAAAGAACGGCGGCACCCACCGATTCTGATCCTGATACGGACGAACTAGTGCTATCATCTGATCCACTTCATCCGGCGAATTTGATACCTGAATTATGTAAACTATTTTATTCTCTGGGATGGGTTACGGGCACTGGGTGAGTAATGATGTGATGTGTGTGTGTCATGTTTGTTGATTGTAAAGACATCCATGACTGACCCGGGATATTCTCTGATGTTAGGGGAGGTATATCAATACGTAATGGGTATGAAACATGTCTTGTTTGAGTTTTTTTTTTTTGTAAGATAGAGAATACTTTATTATTCTCTCTCGTCATGATCTGGGAGCAAAGACAAAAGTTTGCAAGCGCTTACATGTTTCTTGATCATACGTTCGTATGAATTTGGACGTAACAGGGATAATGTATACATTGCTCCATCAGGTAGAATGTCAATTTTCATCGGTTATTTGACAGATCAAGATTGCATGTTTGACAATTTGCGTATTCTTCTATTCTTATGATTCAGTATGCATTCTCTCTTTTGATTGTCCATGTAACCGTCCATCTTTTAGTGTTAATATGCGTAATGTAAATAATCTTACTTTAATTAATGTTCTCTCTCATTAATACTATAGGAGTCCAAAAAGAACGAATTTCTCCACGGGATCTTTTTGTTCTCACACTTTCTACGCGATGCAACCTTCGCTCTCCACCGTCTCTCAAACCTTCCGCCTGCACGCCGCTGTTTTTTAATGCATATACTATGAGACAGGCTGGTGCATGTGTTCATACTCATTCGCAGAATGCCGTCATGGTGACGTTATTGTATGGTGACCAATTCAAAATCACGCACCAAGAGATGATCAAAGGTATTAAGAAAGGATCCACAAATGAGAATATGATGTTTGATGAGATGCTCGTCGTTCCTATTGTGGAGAATACTCTATTCGAAGAAGAGTTGACGTCACGGATGGCCAAGGTTTGAAAAGGAGGGGTTGTGTCGTGTGTCGTGTGTCGTGTGTCGTGTGTTGTGTGTCGTGTGTTGGTGTCGTGTATGAACTTGGAATTGTGTAATGGTGTATATAGCGAAGTGGGTATGTAGGCGCAGTCGTTAGCACGTGTGTTTTAATGGTTAAACAGAGTTAGTTATCAACAGTTAGAAAGAGAGTGATCTATTGAATAGTCATTAAAAAATATTCCGGTTTTTCAAATACAGGCAATCGAAGATTATCCAGAGACAAACGCCGTTTTAGTGCGAAGGCATGGTGTATATGTTTGGGGTAGTAGGTATCAGTCCCTCGTATCTTTTAATGGATTCAAGTTATTCATTACCACGTTTCCTTTTTTGTTTACATAGAAACATGGGAAAAAGCCAAGGCAATGACGGAATGTTATGACTATCTTTTCGAAATAGCCGTCAAAATGAAAAGTATTGGACTCGATCCTGCTGCCAAACCTGTATAGTGAAGCTTTTGACGGCATCTAATGACATTACGGGAAGAGTGTGACGAAAGTTTACATAGACGATATCACCATCACCCACTATACCCACCCACAACCTTGAGCGCATGCAAACAATTGCAAGATTGGATGATCGTGACATCAAGATTTCAGAGGCAGTGTACGAATTATATGCCCGGTCTGTCGAGTTTATGATAGATGAATTATGATCTTGTCTCTATTGGTTTCGCACATTGTAAAAGACTTGCTTGGGCAATTGCGTGCACGCGCTCTTAATAGCTGTTGCTCACTCCCTCAGTGGCCTTATTGTGAATGCAGTTACTTTCTATCTATTGATGTGAACTTACAGTGGGTCGATGTTCTATTCACTCCGCTAAAGAATATTAAAAAAAATCAACTCCTCCCCCGTTATCCCGAGATCATATGATAGAGTAAAATTCGTAGCGTCCATTTTATGTTAGCGCAATTTTATCGAAATTCCGATTGTATTCGGAATTCTATTTTTTTAATATTGTCCACTGGCTAGTAATGAGAAGCCAGTTGAAGAACAAACGGTATAAATATTTATGAACTAGCAGCGTATCATCTTGCAGTGACAACTATAATAAGAGAGCGATAAGATTCCAACAACAATTTTGGAATTTGACTTGGAGATTCTACTTTGGGACTTCCCGAGTTCTTATATAGTCTTGATTGCCATCCACTACGTTGAGATGCAAAATAACGGCCAAGATGCAAAATATGTAAATTTTAATTTTAGCAATACCCGCGAGTCTCGGAATCGCACTAACTGTTTATGAACGCTAAATGCGTGCTTGACACGTATATTAAATAACAAAGACTCTGAATTAATAAGCGTTATGGCAGAATTCCCAAACTTACTTTGTAAATTATTATATACTCAACCGAGATGATGAATAATTTGTTTTTAAATTTATACGTGTTTTGCAAGCTTGTTTAGCGTGTTTTTATAATTGAAAAATGCGTTTATAAAGCAACATCTGGTGTAGCGCGTCTTTTACTTAAAGAGTAGTAGTTCTTTAGAGAGATAATAATCAAAACATAATAATAATTGACTACAGTCGACGCGATCTTGTCATGTTCATTAGCAGGAAACAAGTTTAACCCCTAAGATTACTGAAAGCCCAAAATTATGCTGTACCAGGTAATTATTGACATTATATTTTAGTTAACACTTATCGAAGAGACGCATTTCTAAGACTGAAGCAAAAACAACGTATTGGCTATTTGATATAAATGATATTAATCTATCTATTGCGACGACATAATAAGACTATAATACAATAGATTTCAGTTCCATTAATTCAATTTTACATCTGAGAATGTCTTACCCTGTTTATTCTATAATAATAATATGCTGATTTCAAAGCATTAATGTACTATTATTATAAAGGATATTTATTATTATACAGGTTTGAAGTAATAATGTGCAATTGATTATTCTTAGAAGAGATATTATCTCTGATTTAAACAACGTGCGATAGTTCCTCTTCTGTTTGTTTTGCATTGTAGGTCATGAGTTTTAAGACCAGTCAAATCTTATCTAATATTGTTCCAAGAAACATCTTTCAATAGTGATGTAATAACTGACAATTAACTGGTTTATTATTTGGGAGAATCAGCAGCACAAAATAGAAAAATGATATGCCTCGGGTTGTCCTTTTCCATAAGAAACTTGTCTAATGTCCCGCTTTGGTGGTAATTATGTCACTGTAAACGGACTTTTTGTCGGGCATTTTTTGGGTCGCAGCATTCTACACTGGAAAACGTTGATGCATATACATTGGTTATCCATATTGAGACATACAGAATGCTTTCGCTAATCAGCCGAATAATTGTAGAGCAAATTATGCAACAAAAAAAAAAGACATTTTCTAATTTTAATTTTCCCGAAATTTTTATAAATTGGAAATGATCTCGGCGGATGGAACCGCGAAACCTTTCTGCGTTGAATAAAGTTTTACCAACAAACCTTTTATTTTCTTTGTTAAAACCATTCGATCCGTTTGTGCATCTCGGAATAAACACGCCGGTTGGTGACTGCGGTTCGGGGGAGATCCGGACCCTCGCGCCGTTTATTGTTTCTTTGACATATTTGCGCAAGTATGAAATAACAATCCTGTTGCAAATCAATTAATGAGTCGTTCTATGAAATAACCAATAGAGAGCAAATATGGATGTTTTTAATAATTGTTAATAAACGAAACTATAAAGAAAATTTATAATTTACAGATATATTTAGATCATGTGGAAGGTTCTAAAACGAAATGCGTGACCTGAAAATCATGATCTGCGTCAACCAATTATATACTACCAATTATACGCATTCCATCTATGCATTCAATCAATTATCAAAATGTTCAAACGCTCCAAGACCGCACAGCAAAGAACGTGGACCAGAGATAGCAATAGCCAGCTCGATTGTGGCGAGTTTGAGCAGTTTGTCCTGTGTGCCTAAGTTTGATAGAATGGGATAAAGTGAAGAGAAAATCTATGGCAAACCCATAGAACGACGGAGTGGGTTCGGCGAGTCCCAGTTGCCCTATGGTATATGCGCGAATAGGCGAATAACGGCGCATATTAGTGGCGAAATTACTAACAAGTAAGATTATGTATACGTGCAAGATATACTGTATACGCCTGCCTGTACGTACAAAGACCAGATTGTAGGCAGACGGAGCATAACGTATTGTGCGAGTATAACTTATTAAAACATATATTATAATGATTCAGATCCGTTGATATGCGTGTTGCCAGTTAATGAGAGAGGGATTACTCTCACACATTACTCCTACATCAGTCTTCCCGGAAAGGCCAACAATCATCAGGATGTTTCTTCATCGCGCATTACTATTGTACGTATACTCAAAAAACATCGTATCATTTCTATTTCACACTCGATTCTACATAATATTATTTACACATGAATTGCATAGGCGTGCATATATTGTGGCTGAGAGGAAGAGATGTTCTAACAAGACAATTTATACTTTTGATTTTAAACTGTTAATAGATCTTTTAACCTCCTGGATGACTCATCAATGCTCACTCGCGCTTGCCAACCAATAATCTACTTGGTATATGTGCATAGTATCTATGTGGAGAATACGATATCTACACGATCATGGCAACCTTATGGAGTAACGATGACGACGACAACGACGACAACAACATACACAATCTAAAAGAATCTTCAGCGTTCCGACAAGGCCAAAGACACACACAACCCAACAACAATTTTCTCACCATTCAGGATGATGACCATTTTTACTCATTTAGACAAGCTCAGGTATGCCATGCGCAAACAATCGTGGAAATCATTGTTGATTACAATGTCTTTCCAGTTTGAAGGGATTGTTCTATGAAATAGGGTTGGTTTGGGCGCCACCCCTGCATTGAGTTACGCGATGCATGAAAGGTTTGAAACCTAGAAGCTCATAGGAACCTGTAGACAGTCTGAATAGTGGGCAGCAGGTACGTTCGGTGTGTGCTGATGGGTGTTTTGAACGCATTTTCTGGTTTTTGATAGTTTCAACGTATCGATTGTTCGATTGCGATTTATTGTGTTTTTTATGTGGTTTTTATGTGGTTTTTATATGGGGCGACCGAATATCATGCATAACCACTATAACGTTAACAATCTTGTAGTCGGTATCGTGAATTTAGAGTTTCTTCTGGCACAATTAAACACGTGATAACACTCCTGATTGGATGAATAATAACGAAGAACCGAAACCTGTGTATCACAAATATATAAATTGTGAGATGCGCGGCATACAACTGTGGCGGATTGTTGTTATGCATTCGTTGTGTTCGTGCAACTCTCTCTTTACAGTCTGCAGAAGTACACGGCTTGGCTTTTCTAAAACATCATATATAATGTATAGTTTCCAAGTCCAATCAAAATTCGATTCTTCTATTGATCAAGTAAAAGCGTCAATCAGGTTGGACAACGAACTGCACGTGCACAATTTTCGCAATGTAAGTTTGTAATCATATATACCAAAAAGCACGTTTTCTTTGTTTCTCGTCCTTCGATCTATTTGCGTTGGCTCAGCAACGTGCGCCAATGAATGATTCCGTTGGGTGTGAGAAAAAAAAAGGCACTCCCATTTGATACATTTAGGAGGCATTTGTTTAATTCCCACGAAATAGTTCCAATAATACGGCAACCAACAAAGATCGACATGAAAAAGGGGGGATGTCGCAATATCAAGGCAGGGTCATTCTATTTTATACAAGTTTTTATGAAAACCAATTCATTCCGAGTCAATTAGAAACCATTTAGAACACTGACACGAGTCAATAGAACGACAACAGGTGTGTTCAATTATTTCTTCTTTTATGTATATTTTTAGGGGGGGCAAGTGGTAAAGAGGAGACGGAGAATTGAACCAAGTTTCACATATGAAGTTGAAGGACACAAATGAAAAAGGCGCAGATCATCAATACATTTACGAATTCACTTTTTGGGTTGCACGTTATCGTTATTTGTTCTATGGGTTTTGCGCCATTTTCATACATTTAATTATTGCACCATGTAATGCTATTGACTTACCACTTTATGTCGTGAATGAAGACAAGAATATTGCATTTCAATGTCGTTTGTTCAAACTCTTGCGCATCCGCGTTCCCCCCGCCCAAAAAATCGCGTCTTTTTCTACCAATCCCTATAATGCCCTCGCATGTATTCATATGTAATAATGTGTGAATGCAATGCGATTGTCTTGCGCTTTAAAGACGTTTCCGATTCCTCCTGTTATTGAGTTGTACAATTGGAGCTAGTTTAAAGAAAAGAAAAAAAAAAAGAAGAAAAAAAGGAAAAAAAAAAAATTTTTTTTTGATGTTTAGAATGAATTTAGTGTCTCGGTTAATATGATTTTTGTTGATTCATAATGGACTGTATAAAAGTCTTGTATATTGCTATTCCACAATTAGGGCAATGGACGAATGAACATTTATTTGCAAGCGTTAATATTAATGGATGTCACAATGGAAAAAAAAATGTTGAGAATAGTATTCGTTTACTGATTATTAAGACATTCCATATTTGACTAATCGTAAGAATAAGGTATATGAAACAATCAATCTGATCTGCTAGTTCATACTTCAAGTCATATGATCATTGCGCCTCACTACCCAAATTATATCAAGTGTGAATTACGATCCTTCCATGTACTCTTTCATTATTCTTTCCGCCCCCTTTTTTTTTATTCATCCCCCCTTACCCACAATGGGCAATAGGCGTTATGGCAAGTCCATTTGGCCATACTTGCCATAAATGCCATTACAATAGTAAATCCTACCAATTACACAAACCGTCTCGTTGAGTAACAGAATGACAAAAGTCATTCTATTTTATGCACACATTTTAAGTTATTTATATTATTTTACTTTTACTGTTACATTGTGCATCTGTCATTCGTCTTGTGATCTGATGTATGTAAATGTATGATAGTAAGATAAGATTATCATATCTAAACATGCATAAGACAATCAAGATAAAAAAATGTACTGGATATATCAATTGTGAGAAAAAAAAAAAAGAGTGGCAGAGAAGGAAGATGTCGTCAGGTTTGGTTATAGTTTGTAGTTTCGAAAAGATGCATTGTTACATGTTTGGGTGAGTAATTGCTGGGTTGACTATACATCATTAATGTTGATATATAATATTCTTTTATGGATATATTAAACCATTTTGTACAATATCGTCCATATATTTTCCCCTCCTGTTAACCATTTGTTCTACCGTTTGTAAATACTTGGCTACATAACGTATAATAGTGTATTATAAGATTATTGTAAATCGAGTCCAAACCCATTTCATGTTATTATGCATTACAACGTGCTTAACGAGAGAGAAATTGGAAAGGTTGGGGGGGGGGGGGTCTGGAACAGTCTACTAACATTAGACACCATTCACTAAGAACAAATTCACTGCGTGATTATAAACCAATAGAAATTCGCAAGGAGATGTAACGGTCCGTATTATATTTGTTGATTTGTTGAATTGTTGAATTGGCACTACATTTAACTAGTACTTGCATGCTATTCATTCGTATGCCATAAATTAATAATCTGACTTGATGGAGACAAGTCAAGAAAACCGGACTAGCCTATTATACTCGACAAAAAAAACATGCAAATATCTGGTTCATTATATCAAAACAAACCATTCTAATATCTAATCCATCTTGCATCATCTACTTGGCCATCTATTTGATCTAACTCAGATCTCCGGGATGTGTATTGTGCTTGACGAAAAAGTATTATCAGCCAGATTAGATCTAATGACGAAAATGATGTGACTATTTAGGTTGGAATATGTAAAGAACACAGTGACGGTATTTACGGAATTGGGTAAATTCAAAGGTAATAAACACCCAATTGGGAAGTAAGTAAAATATTAATGGAGTGAGTGAGGGAAGTGGGCGAGTGGGAATAAATGATTGACATTGAACGAGTGGCATAAATGAGCACATGAATGAGTGAATGGAAAGGAGTGAGTCGAGAACAAAACACTGCGTAGTTGTTGAAAGACTTCATGCATTAGGAAAAAGTCAATTGGTCAGATGCCGGTCGAATGCAAGGCCACTTCATAAGTTTTACATATGCATTACATGCATGATTGCAGATAATAAGGGATAAAAAAAATTCTTTGCGTAAATATGCAATATATAGTTTAATTTATCAATTAAAGTCAATTAATGTAATTTTCCAAAACTCATTTCCTTCCCACTTTTTCCTTTCCTTCTTTCCCCCCTTTTTTCCCCTCTCGTCCTCCCTTTCCGGAAACGATTAATCCGCCATATTTACCTTTATTGACTTATTCTCTTGCCCCAAATTAATTTCTTTGTCCTCAGTAACACAATGTCCTTACGCCATTTCAAAGGCCTTGGTGGCACAATTAAGACAGGCGGGGACAACGGGAAAGAGATCAAAATATGAGAATGGGCGAAGCAGGGCCGAGGAGAGAGAAAGGGGGGGGGGGGAAGGGAGGGAGGAGAACAGGACAAATATTGTTGAATGAATTATTTAATCTTTTGTTTTTGTGTATATATTATTGCGTATTCATATTGCATCATTGTGATCATTTCTTTTTGTATTGTGTTGTATTACTGATCGTAGAATGCAGATTTGTTGTCTTCGGGTTGTGCCGTTTTTATTTGTCCCCTTGGGTGTTTTGGTATTGGTTGATGTTTGATGATGGTGGTCCAAGTCACTGTCATATATGCTATGCTTGCACATCATCAGTGTGATAAGTGATATAAATATAAAAGGTAGGTTTTACTGCGATTTCGTCACTCGCTAGTGATGATTGTCAGACAATAATATAATTTAATTGTTCCGCATACTACGTAATTAATATCAATATTGTAAAACCAAATTTAACCTTACTTAAATGTCCGCTATCTATGTTATAATCTCTGTCAAACAAATAGTTTACTTAATTTGTCCGGTCGTAGAACAAAGAAGTAAGGCACAAACCGGTATTTTTTTATTATCACTAAAATCACTAATAAACTGGGTAAGTTTAATGTACTCATAGACAAAGTTGCATCAAGTTTGTGTTATGGTTAATCTTGTATATCTTATTGAATGTAAGCCCGTTTGCGCTTGGACATTTTGACGCTACGGGAAGCTTTCATTGGATAAGCGGTTATTGAGGGTGAGAACGGAAAAGAGCGGAAGACACAGACAGGAGAAGAAAAAAAAATGTTTACAATCGAAAGTTGCAAGCATTCATTTCGGCCGACATATAAAGATGGTACTATGTAGTGTAATCGTCGATCCCTTTACTCGGTAGCTTGATTAGTAAGACATCGTTTCAAAACGACAATGATGGTTGTTAGCTAAGCTATATATTCTCTTTCTCTGCCCTTTGCTGCAACTATACGAGGAAACCATGACGTTAGTGTAATACAATCTGCAGCAACGAGCAGGAATAAAAAAAAAAGTGGTCTAGAACGAAATGAATACGTAATATGTTATGAGCATTTATCATGCGTATTTTAGTCAAAATTGTCCCATTAAACAATGTACTTTTTTTTTTTTTTTTATTTTAAGTAAATGGGTTTTTGTCCTTAATATGACCACACAGCCCGCTTGCCAAGTATGCACTAATATATAGTAGCGATCTAAAGCAATGATCGAACGGGCCATTTTTAACGCGACCCAAAAAATTGTAAACAATAAAAGGATTGTCGTTGTTTTTGTTTTTGTTGATGTGCTGTTCTTGTTTAATGATGATGTTACGCAGTCGTCGTCGTCGTTGTTGTTGTTGTTTAAGCCAACGATGTTTGGGATGGATGGGGTGAATTTATGGGCACCTGACTTGGGCTGATTTAAATTTAACTAAATTGGGTTTAACATGAAACACAACTGTTATTATATCACGAATATGTCACCAGACTGCTAAAAGGAAAGAAATGTATGACTATTTTACAAGTTTACAATAGAGAATCACAAAACAAGTAAGTTGTGTGGCTTTTGCGCAATTGACAATTTGGAAGTTTCGAAAAACTAGAATAGTTAATTAGTTGAAACGGCTTTGGTAAAAGATGATTAACATTTAAAATCTATATTGAAGCACCATTAGTATATCTCAAGCTTGCGATACTCGGGTAACAGTGATGAAAACTTGAAAAAATGCAAAGCCGCACAGTCGTTTGCACACAGACATTGCCAATTAATTCAGTAAGGAAACCAATGATTTTATAGTCTCAATACATTGTCCAACATGGGGAGATTTGCCGACTCGTAAAAGATGCATCAGATTAGATTTTTACTAGTGTGTTTATTATATCCGAGGTTTCTAGTTGGTCTTCTGTCATTACATTTTCAAGTTACAAAAACTGTTCACATGGACACTCTGTTGGAGACGAAACAAGACACTTGGCGGTTTCGAGTACGAGAAGACAAGTGCATACATATCAGACTTTTTCATTTGTAGTGGTTTAAAATAGGTGAAAAGAGTAACCAGACACTTGTGTTTATTAGTATATTCGCGTTTGTTGTATTTATAATTATATTACTTTATCGAGAGCAAGATTACTTGTTAATGTCGGACATGCTTAAGTTTGACCTGATTACTATTGGTGACGTGTGGAACCAAACTCGTTTTGCGACTGGGTCAAGGACTACAAATTTAGAATGCTGCTATTTTCGGTTAGCATGTGCATTGGATCTACAGAAAGGCTAATTCACAAGATAGATCTAGACTTTCTTTGTGTACATGTCACTGACGTTTGTATTAGGTTTTCGGTTTAAGATTCAACCCGCCACATTTACCAAGAAATAAATTGATGATATTTCGATTGGACGTTCGACACAAGGTGTGGAAGAAAATTTGAAATAGACAGAAAGAGAGCGAGCGAGCGAGAGAGAGAGGGCGAATGAGGGATAGATGTGATGGTGGGTGGGGTGTGGAATTAAATAACTGATGAACGTTAACGATATTATTGTACTATAAAAGGAAATGATTAACATGGACATTTTGACATCCTTAGATTTTGAATCTTTAGCGATAAGATAACTCATGTCAAAAAATAATGCCGAAACTTTTTTTAGGGGAAAAGTTTTTAAGATTAATAACATCACAAGAATATAAAGTTAACGATTAGTCAGCGGTGAAGTACAAAATTAGCAGTCGATTATGAAAATCGAAAATCACACCAAGGAATAAGAAAATTTTGCCTGAAATAGGTAAAAGATGCTACAGTATATGCCATATATAACCAATTTACGGTCATAAGACAAACCGTGTACAACGAACCAATATTTTTGTAATTCAACTGTTCGAGTATTTTCAATGTGACAACAAGGACGGACGGCTATCGTCGGAATATCGGTTAATTTATAAACTATCGAATACGGACATGAGCCATTAAATTGCTTTGTAATAAAAATACGCTGTTATAGGTATCCTATGACTAATATATATTGCGCTGTTTGTATGCTACAACACTTGCTCGTCTTTTGAAATAACAAATTTGAATCTATGGACCCTGTTCGTGTTACTTGGTTATTAACATAATCCAATCAATAACGGCACATCAATATAGACAATAAATAAACGATTTGGGGTAAATAAATGTGCAGCAATCTTTATTTGGGGAGGATTTCTACTAATTGAACCAAACACACATTTACGGTCTGTTGGTTTATATAGCACTACTTTAAATACTAGTTATTTGTGCTGTTCGAATTAGGGAATATTCTCCCTGAAGCACAAATTCCATTTGTGTAGCATGAAAAACGGTAAACAACCCCTTTTTCTTCTTCTCGATAATAAGTTACTTGCTCGGAAAATAAAAAAAGGGGGTTGAATACCGTATGATCTGGTCTTGGCATATTTTCTCGTTTGTGTAATATAATTACTAGAATGCTGTTATCCGAGTCCATGTTCATGATAAGATAATGTTTATTTAAAAGTTGTAGAAAAACACCCACACACTTTTTTTGAGTACGTTGGGTTTTTTGTTGGGCAACGAGTTGTGATAAATCAACCCTTTTCTAAACCATATTCTGCACGTAGTGGGTTACAGTTACAGACAAACGCACAGGTTTTACAACAATAAATTCACAAGTGTTAATACTACTATTATAAAGATTATTAAGGGTTAATTGCAATTCAATTGATATAGTGTATCAATCCACGAGTGACCTAAGAATGGATTTCCAATCTATAAAAGGTAGTGAATAAAACCCATCTTTTGTGGCAACAACACGACTAACGGGATTATTTCTGATACATAATTTTATAAACATACGGTTTTGTGTCGCCATCAGTAATTAGCACGCGATAAAATGGGAGTGTGATATTTGTGAATGCGCAAGAGTTCTCCTGCCTTGATAATGACAATATTTGTAGAAAAGGGAAAAAGACCGGATAAACATTGTGTTTAGAACTTTGTAGTCTTTCCCAATAGCGTTTTAGTCGGTTTCTATTATGTATCCTTAATGGTATTAGCACACGAATGAAGGAGATTTATAAACAAACTCACGGAAATATTATTGTATGAAATTTATGGTAGTACATGTTTACGTGAGAGAGCTTAACAGAACGCCGAGTATTGGCTGTATACTTATGTAATAGATAGACAACAGCAAGAACAATGACGACGTTATAATGATTGTTTTTCGAATATCATATTTTAGTATCTTGCATTTTTTCATTTTTTTCGTTTATCTGATTGCCCCCCCCCCCCCCATTCGCGATGATCGGATCCATACGTTAATTGTCGTATTGATAGTCTCGGCGTTTGAGGTTCGGAGAGAATTTGAAAATAGCTTACAGGAAATAGGGAGGTTTCAGTGCATTGCAATTGAAACATTTGGTAGACGATGTGTAAATTAGTTGATATATATAAGGAAATAATATCAATACCTACTATTGCAAAAAAGAAGTTGTATCGTTACTTACTTATCCGAATATCATGTAAAACTGATTAAATATGTCTAATAATGTATAATAATGATGTCAACGCAGTCTCACATGCATCTCACATGAATTGTTTAGAAGCGTCTTTTTTTTGAGTATTAAGCGGTTCTCATTGTAGCCCTTTTTCTTTTTTCGCTTTCTCTTCTTTTTTTTTTTTTCTTCGTCTTTTTTTTTTCTCTTGTGTTCAAATCGAACATTATGGCATATTACCATGTAGAGCAGACTCGCATTAACTTGCATAAACTGCTCCCCCTTGTTTATGTGTGTCACCGATGACAGCTGTAAAGCAAGGAAGGAGAATGCATTATCGATCAAACTATGAATTTATGAAATTTAGCAAAAGAGTATTATGTAAAGGGTTGCACTCATTCTCTCCCTCTCATTCTCTTTCATTCTCTCTCGTCTTTGTTATCGGCTTCAATGCCAGTGAAACAAATATCGTGTAAAACAATGAACAAGGAATTCGAAGATGGAAAGATTGAGTTCAATTGAAATAATAATTATAATATATGTGCATTATGTAGTGTAAATTATGGGCAAGTTCTTATACGATGTGCAAATGTTTATCATTTGTGCAATAAGCGGATATGTTTCTGTGCGAACCAACTGTGCCTTGGCTATATGCTTGCCGTTGACTGCGCTTTTTATCCTTAAGTTAGCTGTGCATACATGGTAGCGACTTTTAAGAAACATAAAGTATGTCTACCATATGTCCCCACATTTGAAGAACAAGAGGATCATTCTCTAGGCTTGTGAGATGTTTAAGTATTTTTAAATTAGGACAAGGAACACTTTAATGTAATGTAACTTGCGCAATTTAACTTAATATTATTTGATATAGTTAATATATGAACCAAACACATGTATGTATAATAAGCAATTTAAAAAAAATTTACTGGCGAATTTAAATAAGTGATTGCAAGAATGCCAAATCGATAATAATCACCGAAACACAATACATTATATATAGACAATGAGTATATCACACAAGCACACATATATTTATGTACATATTGTCTATCATATACTATTATTGATTAATTTTTAGTATTTTATTAACAAATATTATATTCCCTTATATTACATGCATTGTATCGGATAGATAATCACAATAAATTCCATCAGCTGTATTGATTTATATAATACCTTTATGCCTAGTCGGAACAGCCTGGTGAACTGGCATCGAAAAGAATGTCTTTCGCCTCTGATGCTTTACAACTCTTATTCCGACGACAATAATGATAACAACGACAACATCAGCAGCAACAACAGCAACAACAACAACAACAGTAACAACAACAAGCCCCCATTCATTCAATGGCTGACGAACATTCGGATGGTCAAAGTCGAATACTGTGAAACAAACGTCCTTTTGTAAAACTGAGAAATGGGGAATGAATGGTCAACAAAAGCATTCGTATGTGTTGTGTGTGAGCGTGTGTTGTCTGCATGTTATGTGTGTGTGTGTATGTATGCGCATATATGTTGTAATGCATATATATATATGCACTTTTTTTTTCGAATATATGCACTTTTTTATTTCATTTATTATTTTTTAAAACTGTTCCATTAGGATTCTATTTCCACTTACCAAGAATAAAAATTCAACTGCAATGAATGTGATATGAGAATAATTATGTGTTAATTTTAGTTTATTATTTGTTGTCGTTTTGTGTCTCAACCTATTATCCGTCCCTCTGCTTTTCTCTCCCCCCTGACTAGTTTTTGAATTTATAATATAAAAAGAATAGTATATCTATAAATATACAAATCTTGTAATGTGCAACTGTATAAATATGTCAAATTTATATAAATAAATACTTATTCTGTAAACTTAAAAAAAAAACTTCTGTGCTAACGCTAAGCTACACAGTGATTTTGTGTCGCACAGCTGACTCCAGCATCAACGCTAATTTAATGACCCAATTTTTTTCCATCTTTCTCAAAAAATAATCGTCGGTTCGAAAAAAGGGTGCAACTTACCACACCGCACTTCTTCCTTCTCTCATACGAGAGAGAAGTCCCAAACAGAGTAATAAACTTATTCCCATTAACGATATTATAACGTACGAGTTCAATATAAAACTGGTATTGGCGAACAACTGCTTGTTTGAGAGGAAAAGAAAAAGAAAAAGAGAGTGATAGAGATATATATGTATTAAATATAAATATATAAATATATATACATACATATATCTGTAAAGCGAAAGAAAAGCAGAAAACAAAAGCAAAGAAAGCCATTATAAACATAGTCCTATATTACTTTACCGCAGCAACTCAATTATCATTTATTAATCAATATACTCGTCCTTTTTTACCAACATATATATACACGTCCCCCACAACACACAGAACTTTCCCCCCCAACTTCTCACTTAAAACTTGCTCCAACATGCTCTCGGAAATCTCGGAAATCTCGCTAATATTACCGCCGTCCGTTGTTCTTCAAGAACCACAAGAGTTCTACAAACGAGCGAAAGCTCAAAGTAGACGCTCATCCCAATCACATTCCGAGAACACTTCTCTATGGCGGCTATGCACAAAAGCCAAGGACGCTTTACCCAACGGTGTTCGTCTAGAAAATCTCACATGGCGTGTAATGGCTATAGAACGGAAAAAATGGCAAGAAGGAAAACGGCGCGACACCGCGGAATTTGATGGTCTCGTAAAGAGATCCATCGTAACAAAAACGAACGATAATGGGATTGCTGCTATAACCGAACTAGATAGAAATGAAGCTAGGACGCAAAAACGAAAAGACTCTGCGAAAAGTATAAAAGTAGAAGAGAAACCTTCGCGCAATGACATTTTCTGCGAACGAGAAAGCGATACGGCGAATTGTCGTTCAGGAACGATTTGCAGCGGCGGATCGATGGACAAGTAAGTTAAAAAGTTTTGAATGCCGCTGAACTATCGATATACAAAAACTGTGTATTAGAATCTCTGTATTGTTTTTTTTTTTTATCTTTTACGCGGGTGTTTCTTTATCTAATCTCTGCTATCCACTTTACATTTTTTTATTTATCACAATCAGACAGTCTGATGTCGAAATGTCCGATTCCATTTTACTCGCACAAACTTCCCAATTAGAATATGACGATGCAATGTTTGTCGACACTTCTTTTGTTACCTCTCCATCTGACACGTCAAACGCCGACGAGGTCTCTTCCTACGCATCCACGTCTCCTGTGTCGTCTCATGCTACATCCGCGGCTATTCCAATACCATCCAACATGAGCCAAACTGCGTACGGATTTGGACCGTTCAATGTCAATGGCTCTGGCAGGATCGATGACATGGTGGACAATCTGGCTGTCGTTACAGGCGGTCCGGAAACAAACGTGTTTAATAATGAAATGAGACTATTACAGCAAAGACAACGTAATAGAATCAATAATGGACGGAATAAGAAAATAATAGAGAGCATCGATGTTCCGATTGGAACGGTCGACAGGGAGGAAAGTGGCCTGAGTTTTCCCAAACGAGTGAGTAGTCAAAACCAGGTGGGGGGAAGAGAAAGGCTGGAAACGGCCAATAAAATATCTAATGAAATTTATCGTTTACTACTCAACCCTTGATAGAAACGCTCGGAAAACTTTGCAAACGATGTCCCCCAAATGCAATCAATTATAATTCCAAACGACACGTTGGATGATTCCGATACAGACTTGTCCGAATCTCTTTCTTCATCCATGAACGGCTCTGTTGCAACTCAGTATACACTAAACTCGCTCAACTATCCCAACACTCCCTATGATAATTATTTTTCGTTCGACTTGACAGCGGACGGACTGGTCAGCACTGCTCCTCATCTCGCTCCACTTACTCCAGCAGACAATGACTATTATGTTAGTTATCCGTATGATGAGGACTACTTTAACATGATGAACGAATTCGATAGCGGAGACTTGGCTTCCTCATCGTCACAGTTCTTGCACATTAATCCATCATTACTGGTACCATCCTCCCAATCACAAGAACCTATATATGAAATGATGACAGATAATCAATTAGCATCATCGCAGGACGAGAAAGGACTTAAAACGCAGCAGTTAAAGTATGCAGTTTTGGGAGACGAAGAGACCAGGGACCAAGAGGGTGCGGGAGGAAATGGCACGAGTACTAGTGTACAAAAGAAGCTTTTGTCAAGCGATTCGTCGTCGGATGGAATCGGCTTGGAAGAAAAAGGAACCGATGGGAACATTTCGCCACAACTTACGGCAACATCAGCGGCAACAGCGATATCGATCATATCATCGTCACCACCACTATCATCATCGGTGCCGGGAAAGCGACAGAGGAGTATATCCCGATCCCCACCATTGAACGCAACTTTGAGTACAGTTATTTCTTCGTCATGTATTGAAAAAAGGTTTTCACAATCACAGTCACAGTCACAGCCAAATTCACAACCATCGTCACCATCACACATACAATCGCAATCACAACCATCTTCACCACCATCATTGTCGCAGAAACAACAAGAACAACAACAGCAACAGCAACAGCAACAGCAACAGCAACAGCAACAGCAACAGCAACAGCAGCAGCAACGGCAACAGCAACAGCAACAACAGCAACAACAACAACAAATGCAGCAACAAATGCGAATGCATCAACACCAGCAAATGCATCAGACGTCTCCCAGACAACCAAATCACCCTAAGCAAACAACCCCGACAACATGCACAAATTGTGCAACTCAGATAACCCCATTGTGGCGCCGCAATCCTGAAGGACACCCACTTTGCAATGCATGTGGCCTATTTCTAAAGCTCCACGGCGTCGTCCGACCGCTAACACTCAAAACGGACGTAATCAAAAAACGCAATCGTGGAGGCACGAATGCGAATTCAAAATCTTCTAAATCCGCCAAGAATGCAGGGCTAGGAATAGGCGGACCGGGTATGTCGATTATGAACAAACCACAGCGATCGAGTATGGGAACACTTAGCACGTCACCGCCGACTACGCAAGCGTTTGTCGGTACTGGTTCATTCCGCGGACAGAACCATACAATTGCAAAAAAATCGAGGAGATTTTCTAGTGACGAGTTGACAGACGTACGACCTTTCGGATTGGGAGGAGAACAATCTAGCTTCGCAGCGCGAGCCAACGCCCATATGAATTTTGCTCGATCGAATGGACAGAAATCACAGCAAACTCCTGCATTACGATATGCCACAGCTTCGCCCACATCTTCAATGTCCGCCGGGCCACAATCGCAAGCACATCCCCATCCCCATCCCCGATTCCAACGCTCGAATACCATGCCGGCTATACCAGTTGTACAATCGAATCTAAATTCTTCTAACCCAACATCATCACAGTATGGAATGACATCGTTAGTGTTGCGTTATCCAGAAGAAGATGTAATTGTGCCGAGTAACGGACAAAATGACTTTGTAGTTGGGACGACAAGTGTTATAGGGTTGCAGAGTAGTGGGTTACCGTGTGGTGGGATGCAGGGTGGTGGTGCGGCACAACAAGAACGACAATTTTTATCCGCTGATAGTGGACCAAGTAATACTACCAGAGATAATGTTGCTCCTATGGACGTTTGTTAAGAATTGTGATGCGAGATTTTGGATAATCTATTTCATTAAAAAATGATGATCCAATCATTTTGATTGTCATCGTCGTTGTTTTTTAATAGTTGCTCTTTTTATTTTTTGGATTTAAACGGACTCTGTTAATTACATACTTTTTGTTTTACTTCTCGTACATATATTTCTTATATACTATGTTTTTTTGTTTCATATATATTTATTGGATTTAAATTTTTATACATCACACATCTTATATTGAAATTTTTTTAAGTACACTCTAAGAGTATTTTCACTTGTAATATTTTTCCCCCTTTCTTCTTCTCTATATACACTTGCCATCTAGTACTATTTTTTTTTTGTCGTTTTTATCATCTTTTAAACTGTTTTATATATTACCAACATATACATTTTTTCTTTACGTTATGCTCAGGGAACCATATATGCTTCTCTTTTGTAGTTTTGTATACATGGACAGCAATATCATGTGATCTGAAGATATATAATTTTTCATGATCATTAGATATAATAATATAACATTTTTCGAAATGTGCAAAAAAAGGCATCGTTACAAGTGTTGATCCTTGATGGCGTGATGTTGCAATCGTATAATTCTTGAGTTGGTGATCATTGACATTTGAATGCTTGCGATGCTTTGATGTTGTGATGCGCCATTATAATTAATATTGCGTGAGTGCTACTATTCGTAATTTGAGGGTTGTACCCGTGTGTTCGGGCTTACGGAATGATCTCGATCAGTCTGATTTTCAAAGCTCCTTGATCTACACGATTTACTAAACTAAACCCAGGCAAGCTGTTTACGGACGATAACACAAAATAGTACATTATTTGTTACACAAAATCGATCGAATAAAAAAAATAGTAACATTCTATAAAGCATTCTCGCTAATTTTAACGCAAATTAAGTTAAGTTATAGAGGAAGAAGTGGTGGACGATGGATTATCACATGCAGTGGAAATGCTGTTCTAAAGACAAAAAGAATTCAAATTGGATAATGCTCAAGGTTTAATCAACCCATAAAGAGTGTTTTATCTTTAATATTAATTTTACTAACTCTCTTGAGCAATATTACATGCACCAAAAATAGGCTGTCACCATGCACAAGTAGTCGTGAGAACACGAGATTGCAAAAAATAAATAAATAAAATAAAGTAAAATTTAATACAACATCTTTCATGTTGTATTTTGTTGTCATTCTCCTCTCACACCACGTCTTAAAAGTAAAAGGCTTTGTTATTTTGAGAGATAAATAAGGAAAAACGGTCACGTATTTGTTTCAAGATCGAATTATTTCTTGGCATTGTTTGCAAGCTTTATTATTTTATATGCTATTAATTGATCATAACCAACTCTTCTTTAGGTAACAGTTTTGGAAACGGAATTATTATTACGTATACAAAGTATAAAATGATTTAAATCTAAACCATTATTCTAAAAACCCCCTTCTTTTTTTTGTGAAAATTCAATCAATCTGGACCAAACAAGAAAAGGCTGATTTTTGACTGTCTGGCCTGAAAGTATCATGTAACTCGAGATGGAGTGACTACTCTATTGATAGTAAACATTTATGCTATACGTTTGTTGTCAGAATGATAAAGTTGAGAGCTTGAGGCGCTTTTCTAGAAATTATCATTTTCGCTGTTTGTCATAATTAATTAATAACAAGGCACTTTTAACACTGGGCAGAAATTTATTTTGTTTAGACTACTATTGAGACTCGACGGATAACTGTTGGGAAACTCTCCAAGGCTAAAAGGCTTACAATGTAAAGCGTTGGACCCAACTGTTCGACCTACAGACGGAACCTTTGAGAGTTTACTTTTTGCAAAAAAAAAAAAGGCAACCTTATTATGAGAAAAGTCAGCCGTAGATTAATACTGTGCAGGGCGAATAACTATCCACTATACTTTCCTGTCTGGTATTAAAACTATGACGTCCTGTTTATTGCAATTTTAGTTCATAAGTCAGAAATCGCGTGTAAGAATAGAATCATTATTCTTTGGAATTGATAGAGTATACAGTTTTTTATTGCACACTCTGCTATTATGGTACGAAATTAATCTTACATGTCGAGTTAACTAGAAATTCTATCATATATTATATTTATAATATCAATGTACGTATGAAAATAACGTTAGCAAGCAACAGCTCATTTCCTAATTACCTATACCGTTGATTAAACAACACACGCAGAGCTTGACCATGAAAAGCAGCAGCACATAATAAGATTTTTACAAAATAATTTTTATTAAAGCGCTCTCGTTAATTTTTGTTTCACTAATTAATAAACTGTATGTTCTAAGAAAACATGAAAATTTTGAAATCTTGGCATAATAATCGGACCCAACGACGTTTTCTTTTTTCAAAATTGGTTTTAAAATAAGGTTTAGCGTTCAGTTTAGAAAAGGATAATAAAACAATTAAAGAAGTTTAAGAATTGAGTATAGAAAATAATCAATAAGAATGAGACATTAAAGCAAGAAGGGGAGGTGTTGATAGCGAAAATTATGTTTGTTCGTAGAGGACGGATTTTGTAAAGTATTATTGTTTGTGAACAGTTTCGACTATTAGCGCATCGGACGTTATCGCAAGTAATCTGTAAATGTTTCTCACCTTTATTCAATTGTTTAATTCCATCGAATACCATGCTCAAGGTGCCATTAGGGCCTTTGCCGATAATTTCGTCCTCATCGAGAACGTAATTAATTTGTTCGCGTACTGCTTCATCTTGAATACCAAATAAATGCACTTTACGTGGACTAAGATAATAAATCTTGCTTACCTGTTGATCGGAATGGGGTACGTGAACGTTTTGTGCCCAATCGTAACTGTAATGTGCAGTCGCGTCAACACTACAATAACCAGCTTTACCTCTTGTTATAAAATGCTCGTCTACCAATTTTCTCTGTTGTTCTGCTAATTTCGTATTTTTGTTGTAATAATTTCTCTCATTTTAGCCTTAACTAAATGTTCTTTGAAATTTTTTAATAAATCTTTCGCTTCTTCTTCCTTGCGGGCGTTGTACTGTAAGCCGTTCCGAAAATGTTGGCACGTGTCACATAAATCCGTTCTTGGACTCATGATTTGAATATAGGGTGTTAATTGGTGTCATAACTTGCGAAACGCATCATATTTTAACAATTTCAGTGTGCTATCATTTTCAACACCTGCAATAAAATTACGATAGACTGATTTGTAACTCGTTTCAGCTGGTAAAAGCGTAAGCGATTGAGTAACGCGATTGACATTTCTACCCGGACTTGGTAACCCATGAATTTCCGCATAGTTTTCGAGAAAATTCTTTACGGCAGTGGCAATGTTTATATCAATGGTTATTTTGGTTTTCCATCGTGGCATTCGTTTGATGTTACCATGAACACGAGGTATGATACCATTCATCGCCAAGTGATTTCTAACGTTTTCGAAATGGGTACGACCAATTCCTAACATATTTAGATACGTTTTCTGACAAAGAGGCGTATTGCGATCTCA